>JAJONR010013440.1:0-10398 GCA_029582245.1 Solanum etuberosum
ATGCGTATTGTTGAGAATGTGGAATTGTACATTGCTCCTGAAATGATAACTGATATTGTATATGTTCGGTATATGCGTGTTTACTATGTTGTGACTGCTTATATATATGTTTCACTTACTGGAATAGCTGCGTGATCCTACCAGTACACTGTGGTTGTGTACTGATTCTGCACTTGCTCCTTCTTTGTTGAGTACAGGGCATCTTCAGGCGGCTACGGACAAACCTCGTTTAGGAGATCAGTGAGCAAGATCGGATTCAAGGGTGAGCTAGTGCTTTCAGGCTGCCATGAGTCCTCTATGTTTTAGTCCACTCTTTTTGGACTCAGACTTTCTAGTTAGATTTACTCGTATGTTTAGTTTGGGTTGTACCCATTTTCCTTGGACTTGTTGAACTTTAGATGTTTTGGTACATTGACTTTCAGATTCAAGGGGTGTTTTCTGCAATGTTTTAGTATCGATTTGTTAGACTTTCGGAGTTTATGGGAACTCCACTTTATTTCTGCATTTAAACCTACTTTCGTATCTTTAAATGTTTAGTTTTGGGGTAAGTTGGTTAGTAGTAATGGTTCTCCCACCGAAGGGTTAGTGTGGGTGCCAATCACGACTGTCTGGGTCGTGACAGGTCGTTTGGTACAAAAATTAATAATGCAGGGATTAGTAATGCATGTATTAGTAATGCAAGGATTAGTAGTGCATGGATTAGTAATGCAGGGTTTATTTTTATCAAGTGTTTGGTTCATTGTTTCACACCTCATCTTGTGTTTAGATTAGAACTCTACAAAAAGTTTATTTCCAATTATACTCTTGAATTATTATGTAATTGGGTCAAGGTAAATAATTATCGGACAATATATTTTTTTATGGCCTTGTAACTAGCTATGAGAAGAACAATTTTGTTGTCATGTTAGCTCTTTTTCCACTTGAATTATTTGAGGATAAATAATTGTCATCTTAATAAATTGATCACTCACAAAATGTCAATTTTCAATTTAAAAAAGATAAATCATCCACTTTTAAAATAAAAAGGACGGTCAACAATGGTAAAATTGAATAAAATATCTACATTTACACTGAAAATTGCAAGTTATAGTTTTAATAAGTATGTAATTTTTTAAATTGTTCAAAATACAAATAATTAGAAAACAATACAAATATATATATATATATATATATATATATATATATTAGTCTTTTTAATTAGTAAATGTTAAACAACTCACATTTCAAATTTGTATTGATTTGTATAGATTTATTTAGTAACAAACAACTCTCTCTAAATAATTTGTAAGCTAATTTATTTAAATAAATTTACTAGTAACATAAAATCAAGAAAATAAACAAAATAATTAAAATGATTTGATGGATATTTTTGTCTTTACATAGACTTATCCCATGATATTATATCTTATGTATTACTAATAACTCCAAATGGAAGGTATTAGTAATACATCTTATAATACCATGTAGGATGTATAACTAATCCATGAATTAGTTATACATAGACCCAAATTCCTACCAAACATAGTACTAAATAATATCATACATAATACATGGACTATTTCTTCTAATGCGGCCTACCAAACGACCCCTTGAAGTTAAAATTTCTAAATTATGTCTTATTTTTATTATTTTAACTTATAAACAAATACTTAAGAAAACATTTTTTAATCTTAACCATCCGCGCTATAAAAGTATTTTAAAACACGTAAAATAAGTCGATCCAAACAAAGTGGGGGTAATTTGGGTAATTGAGATTCTTCTCGTCCTACTAGGGTTTTAGGTGTCAATATATAAACAAATTTTTCTTCACATTCATCTTCCTGATCTGTCTGCATTTCTTCTTCAGACCGTCAAAAGCAAAACCCTAGAAACTGGTGAGTTCCAATCTCTCTTCATCTGCACCCTTGTGATATGGTGCTTACTCGTTACTTTTTGGTGTGATATTGTGCTTACTTGTTATTTTTTGCAATTGATAGAACAATGACAACAGTTCCAGGACAATTAGTGTGGGAAATCGTGAAGAAGAACAATGCATATTTGGTAAAGGAGTTCGGTAATGGTTCCGCTGGCGTTGTGTTTAGCAAAGAGCCTAACAATCTTTGCAATCTTCACTCTTACAAGCACTCTGGTTAGTTCCCTATAGAGTGTTTAGATCTGTATTTTGTTTTCGTTCGATCATACAACTTCAAATTGTTCATCGTTCCTATTTTATGTTATGTGATCTGTTGAAGCTTGCAAAATGTTTAACGTTATTCCATTATTGAGATTGTTTTAATCAAAAGTTCTAACTTTTAATATTTCAAATTCATTTAAGGTTTATTTGGGGAATTGTTTTCTTGAAAAATTAAGTGTTTTTTCTTAGTATTTGGTGAGTAATCAATAAAATATTATCACAATAGCTGATGTTGGTTAGCGGTGTCAATGGGTTGGGGTGGTTGGGGGCATCGGGTTGTTGGTTAGCTGTGCCAATGGGTTGGGGCTAAGTTGTGGGGACTCTTCACTTTTGATGATACACTACTTTTGGGCGAATCCGACACGCAGCCCTTGACAATTTTGAACAGTACAAGCAACATAGGGGTTGGGGTGGTCGGGGGCACTGGGTTGTTGGTTAGAGGTGTTAAGGGGTTGGGGTGGTCGGGGGCATTGGAGATGTGGGAGGATGTGGAGAATATAACTTGGAATGTACTCATTTTAAAACTCTTTCGTAAGTAACCTGTTTTCCAAACAAATTGACCAACCAGAAGTAAGAAATTTGAAAAATATTTTACTCCCTACCAAACAAACCCTTAGTTACTCAAATTTTGAACTTTGATGTGATACCATCAATCTTATTTCCGTTATAGCTAATATAATGCACGAGTCAGTTCAACTTAATCCGTGTTCAGCCAAATGCAATAAAATGATCCAATAATAGCAAAATGTGTAACCCAACCAGTTTGGGGTTGAGCATAGTTGATTGATATATTGCTTTGAACCCCTAGTTGTAGGCACCAAAATGCTAGTTGCTTTATATTCTCTGATATCTTTCAGGGAAAAGCTTTTAGAATGTTGGTTTGTCATGCCTCAAGTTACCGTGTAATTGAGCTGTTGTTGTAATGACTATGTAGGCCTAGCAAACAAGAAAACTGTGACTATCCAGGCTGGAGGCAAAGATCAATCTGTGTTGCTTGCTACAACAAAGACCAAGAAACAGAACAAGCCTTCAACTTTGCTGAACAAATCTGCAATGAAGAAGGAGTTCCGCCGCATGGCCAAGGCAGTAACAAACCAGGTAGGCATTTACCTTTTTTTTACCATTGGACTGGAGCAAATATACTGTGCTCTTCGTGTGCTGATTTGGAAAATGAAATTGCTTAGGTTCTTTGTAACATGACCTAAACACGTTATTATCTTATAGTGCCAGTTATACTGTGTGAAGAAATTGTTAGTAATCAGTAGTGTAATTTACTCCAGAGTTAGAGAGAATTGCTCTGTAACTCATTATGTTGGCTATTGTTTGTTTTCTTCCTCAATAGTTATAGTGCTCTTGATGTTTGTCCACATTAATGAATTCCTCACTGTTTTATATCTTTGCACTGTCTTTCTATGCATACTTTATGTTCTGCTTTTTGTATTGCCTTGTGATGTGTTCTGTTAATTGTATTGCCTGAGCCTATTAGGCTTTTACTTAAGGAATTCTTCAATAATCAAAACCTTACGATAGAAACCTCGTGATGATCTTTCTGATGTTACATTCTTGGTTCAATTATTGGTCTTCAGGTTGCAGACAACTATTACAGGCCAGATCTGAAGAAGGCAGCCCTTGCAAGGTTGAGTGCTGTGAACAGAAGCCTCAGGGTCGCCAAGTCTGGTGTGAAGAAGAGGAACAGGCAGTCTTAGAGTTGCATTGAGTGTTACATTGTCTTTGCAATGACATTGTTGTTCTCCTGTCATTAAGTACCAAAGTTTTGATTTTCAATTTTATATTTGAATTCTTTTTTCAAAAAGCTATTGGTTAGGGGCTTTTCCCCGTGCTTTTGGATTATAGACTTTATGATCATTTAGAAAGGATCTGTTTGATTTGTGGAAGGTGTGGTATTATATTGGACAGTCCAATTTGGACTCGGTTTATGAATGGTCACTTCCTTCTGCCTTTTATTGCTGCATTCCTTCTTAATGGATGATCCTAATTGAATTGTTGCTGAAATGATTGGAGTTTATGTGGTTTGGAAATATGTAAAATACATTTCAGTCATTTATGTTGGTATTTAGTGGAGTAGAGCATTGAAGTTTTATGAAAATCTTGAAAAAACTTTTAAAATCTGTTTTTCTAACTTAGGTACATAAGAAAGGTATTGAATTGTATATAGATTGGATTGCAACTTGGAATATGAAACTGAAGGAGATAAGGTTCCCTATTTCAAGTTTGAAGAAGAAATAGAAAACCAATTTAATATAGAAGCGTTTATTTAAACCACTCTCTAAGTATTATTTGTAAATTGTGGTCGGAAATTGTCTGATTTCTGTTCATATTTTCATAGCTTTGTTGGTGTTGGCCAAAATTCATATCCCGAACCTTCAGTACATATTTGGGGTGTGACACAGTTCCACTATTCGCAACCCTTCACCTCGAGC
This sequence comes from Solanum etuberosum, assembly GCA_029582245.1. Taxonomy (NCBI): domain Eukaryota; kingdom Viridiplantae; phylum Streptophyta; class Magnoliopsida; order Solanales; family Solanaceae; genus Solanum; species Solanum etuberosum. The sequence goes on from JAJONR010013440.1 coordinate 4,615, forward strand.
TAGTTTGAAATTGAAGTAGGGCAGTATCAGGAGCCAGCCACACCTACCTTGTTCCGAGCCAGAGTCGTATCAGCTTGCCACATGGCAGCTAGGGCATGACCAATTCAGGTGAGTGAGGTTGTGACGGCTAGTAAGGTGACTAAAACTCTCTACTTCACGAGCTAATGTGCTATGACATGTTGCTCTAAATGGTTGATATCATGTTATGTGATGGACTATCTCAGTCAGCTAAAATTGGACTTTGCTTTGGGCCAAGGTCGATCTGCGTTGTAGTTTGAATGCATTCCTGCTGGCTGCTGCTACTGTAATTCGAGTATTGACTATTGCATACCCAGGCTGACTGACAACAGTGCCTAAAGGCCAATGAACTTGAATTCTGCTACTCAAAACAAGCACATTTTTCCTGAATAGATACTCTTTTTGTGCTTTCTTAAATCTGGTTAAGCACCGCTTACTTGTTCTACAACTTTTGGCACAGTTTGCTCTTATGCATATCAAATTCCATAGCTACGTCATCATAAAATAAATAAACCAAATTCTTAGAGCTTTAGACGCCACACCTGTGTTGCAGTTGCAGTTGCAGCAACAGCATCAGTAATCAACATGATGAGTAAAGTCTTTGGGGGATAGAAAGACCTGATATCCCTGGTTGTGTTGTAGGTGTCCATAACTATAAAATTAATGGCAACAACATATGTAAATCAAAATCCAACATGTGGTAATACTGAAATTGTATGTTTTTTATGCAGATACCAGAAAATCAAAATAGAAAAAACTCATTTCCGAAGTTGGGAACAGAAATCTTTGACCCAAACTCCAAAGTAACAACCTCGAGTGGCATTGATTTGAGATGGAACATAAGTTCTCTTACTACAATCAAAAATGCCAAACAGATTAATGTAGGGAAAACTATCATGATATCTAGTTTTCTATCCCTATAGGCCATATAGAGGACAGTGAACTTCCATCTAAGGCCTTAGAAAAGAAGTATGCTAGGAGCTAGTCACGGTGTAGAAAACAAAGGACTTGAAAGAATATCTTTTCAGTCTTGAACCTTGAACTCTGATTGAACTTGTTCAATAAAAGTAGCCAATAACTTGACCACCCACATTTTGCCTCATTGCTTCTTCGTGATCTAGAACTCCATTTGGCGTTGTGATAACAACATAGCCCCACTGCATAAAAAAAAAGATAATGGAAATGAGTTCTCTAAGTTTTAAATAGGAAAGGGAGGAATAGTGTGTTATGCACTCTATATTCTAAACCAATACTACTGTTAACAACACTTTGCAGAAACAGTAAATTCCAAAGTTTAAATCACGTAGTGAAGAACAAAAATTAATTAACAAAAACTAATGACTGTAAAACGTACCAGAATTCCGAGGTTTGAATTGGAATATACCCTCCCAGGATAGAACGATTTTATTCACTAGTATATTGATATCCAAAACAAAGGTGTCAGCGAGCCACTCAACGGCAGTAAAGTACACGAATAAAAAATTTGTGCAAAAGAAGAAGAAGTTCAGACATTTCGCAAGTGAAAAGTCTGAGAATTCACAGGTATTTATAGCCAAGAAGCACAACCACACGACCATTCATGAAAGTTTGCAACCTTTCAAACGGATCAATCATTTTCCAAAGCCAAAGCCGTAGCCGTAGCCGAGCCACGACGACGGCGCGAGGGGGGTCCGTCTTTCCAACCCTTTTAACAACTAGTAGAAGTGTTTCTCTATTTAAACACTTTAACTTTTATTTCCACCACCAATGAGGGAGAAATGCCTTTTACTAAAGCATAAGAGAACCTTTTCAAATTCCTCTTTTCATCTTCCTTCCATTTCCCATTAACTCTTATTATATACCCAACATAGTGGACCTAAGTTGGATGTTAAAGCATATATATTCAATGCATATAAAAAAAAACATGATTTGCATTGTTTCATCGCATCAAGCAACAAAGCGCTAGATTTTAATAACACTGGCAAACAGGGAAACCAGGAGAAAAGACTCTAGAATAAAGACCCATATATAGGTCCATAGGGATATTAACATGTATATATACAAATCAAAGGAATTGTAAGAACTTCCGAAAGAATATAGTTGGTTTGTACTTTGGTTCAAAGCCATTTTTCAGGCATATGTTCCAGAAATCCCAAAATGTAAAAAAGAAGCCAAAATAGATTATAAAAAGAACCATCATTCCCTTATAATTTTTCCAATGAATCACAAATCAGTCCATATTGGTACATATAATCCTGAAAAGCAGTAGAATAAATTTGAACTGTTTAAAAGATCAGAAGCACGGAGGTTAGGGAAAGACGTTTAAGTTATAGAAAGAAAACTGGTTAAAAAAGAGTTAGAATAAAGGGGTGATGGGGTCCCAAATACAAATTCAGAAAAAAAGATACAAGATCAAGAGGTTATCATATTAGCAATGGTGAACCATCCAAATTCAAACTGAGAAAAGATACAGAATGTGAATACAAAGTGCATCATAACAAAGACAGAGATCTCAAAACTAAGAACTCATTGAACAAGATGTCAGTTAATGTTCCATGTTTCTATATCTGATAAAAAATCATGTTGAATGAGGAAAAAAAAGAATTAGAGGGAGCACACAACCTGACGAGTTGGTAATGTGCGTGTCTTGTAGTTCTCCATGCTTGCAGCCTTGATGTCTTGTCTGTAGGTGAGAGCACGACAATCGTTAATTCTTCCAAGAAATTGAACAGTTATCTTACCAACTCTATGAGGATCATGCACTTCAAAGTCTTTGATATAACCTGAAAAAACAGTTAAAATTTAAGCAGCATGCAAAACTTTATAACTTCATCGACTGGTAAGCATGTTTTTTAATCACACATGAGAAGTACCTCATGGTCTAATACACGACAACCAAAAACATAGTTGCAGATCTTTCAAGATTAAGAGCCAGTAAAAATCCACAAGCAGATTAATGCAACAACAACAACATACCCAGTGAAATCCCACAAGTGAGGTTTGGGGAGGGTAGAATGTACGCAAACCTTACCACTACCCCGTGGAAGTAGAGAGACTGTTTTCGAAGCAGATTAATGCAAAACTAACCAATTTATCCCCCCACATAGTCAAAAAAGTCTAAACAGCAAGAACAAGCAATCAGCTTTTAAATAATACCCCTCCTATCCCAGTCTACATAACACTTTTATTATTTGGAGAATTAAAAAAATATTCTTTTTATGATTATGATGAGCCTCAAGTAATAAAAACTTATTCCAGGAGGCCAAAATAAACAATTAAGAAACTTAGTAACTGTCATGAGACAGTTAAACATGTATTAGGTGGTTTTTTCTGTAGAAATAGGGGCAGGACAGTGGGAAAAGGGGATTCAGAAAATAAAGAAAAGGGAATTCTGGGAGAGTTTCTAGCCTCTCGAATGTCTAGAAAGGTTGTGATCTTTATGATTATATAACTAAAGTTCATTATTGTCTTACGATGTGATTTATTATGTCAGTAGTGTACTCGTGATTGTTTTGTTTTCAAACTTCTTGTTATAATATCAGTGTATCTAGTGTGAAACAACAGTATTTGTTCCTTTATTTACTATTTTAGCAGTAAAGTCTATCAATTTGGTATCAGAGCAGTAACGTTCAGGGATGGTGAGTAGAATGGAGGGACGAGTCAAACAAGTGGAGACAAATTTGACAGGGGTAAGAGAAGATGTCAGAAAACTGGAAGGATGGTTTCAAGAAATGACAGAGACTCTTGCGAGAATTGAAGCACAAGGGAGAACTGTGATGGCAGAAGCATCCCCTTCTCAAACCAGATCTGTCGGAAACCAAGAAGAGGAAAGCAATGTCAATTGGGCTGGAGAAAAAGATGGGAAGAAGTTTCGGAAACTACAACTACCAGTTTTCGAAGGAGAGGATCCTTTGGGATGGATTTTCAGAGTGGAGCGATATTTTTCCGTGAATGAAATTTCTGAAGCGGAAAGATTCCAGGCAGCAGGTGTTTGTTTGGAAGGAAAAGCCTTAAATTGGTATTAATGGATGGAGTCTCGGCAACAAATGTTAACTTGGGAAGACTTCAAAAGAGAGTTGTTAAACCGATATCATCATTCTCAAAAAATCAATCAATATGCTGTCTTAATGGGGTTGAAACGGATTAGCACAGTTACCGTGTTTCGTGAAGAATTTGAAAAGGTATCAGCATCTATGAAGGAGGCATCTGATGGAATGTTATCTGGAGTGTTTTTGAATGGGCTGAAAGAGGAAATTCAAGCAGAAGTGATGTTGTTACAGGCTCAAACATTGAGGGAGATAATGGAGATGGCTCAAAAGGTGGAGGATCGAAATTCTATTTTGCAGCAAGTACAAGGTTTTAAATTTGAATCAGGCAGAGGAAGTGCAAGCAATAAACCAGTTGGGTTTAGACCCAATTATCACCGAGTTGCAAACATTCTTGAATCTTGTGACTCAAGAGCCGGAGTAGCATGTCGTAACACTGATTCACCAGTGCATACTGCTGCAAAGTTGACTAGCTTCAACGGGACTTCAGTAGCCAAGTCTGAAGGACAATTCAAAAGGTTGTCTAATTCAGAATTTACCCGGAAAAGAGAGCTAGGGTTATGGTTCAGATGTGATGAAAAATTTGGCCCTAATCATCGTTGTAAAAATAGGCAGCTTAACCTATTGATTATTTCAGAGGCACCCAACACAGATGAAGATGATACGGAGGAATTCTTTGAGTCTACCGGAGAAGATGTAGCTGAAGGGGAAATGAAAGGTACTATGATGGTGTTGAATATGAATTCAGTTATGGACCTTACAGGAGGTAGAACAATGAAACTTGTGGGGAAGATTCATGGGCACGATGTGATAATTTTGGTCGATAGTGGAGCTACCCATAATTTTATATCCTCTACCCTAGTTCATCATCTGCAATTACCTATTAAGAAGACCAAAGGATTTGAAGTAACAATTGGTAATGGTCAACAGGTTAGTGGGAGTGAAGTATGCAAAGAGGTAAGGATAGACGTGTAAGGAGTCCAAATCAACCAATAATATTTTCTATTTGAATTGAGGGGAACAGATGTGGTATTAGGGATGGAATAGTTTGCCACATTAGGAGAGATGAGGGTGAATTGGAAACTTCTTACCATGAAATTCAAAGATGCAGGAAGATTGGTGTCGCTTCGAGGGGATCCAGCCATGGTTCGAACAGTAGTGTCACTCAAAGCCATGACCAATTTGTTAAAGAAAGGAAACCAAGGATTTCTAATCGAGTTGAATCAGGTAGCAATAACTGAAGATGAAGCAGCTATAACATCAAAGGAGATTGAAAAGTTATTATATGATTACCCAGAAGTACGTGAGCAGGCCTTAGGACTACCACCACGTCGTTCTTGGGATCATGCTATTACTCTTCAATCTGGAGCACAACCACCAAACATTCGTCCATATCGATATCCTCATTCTCAAAAAGCAGAGATCGAGCATTTGGTCAAAGAGATGCTGGCGGCTGGAATCATTAAAACTAGTACTAGTCCATATTCTAGTCCAGTATTACTGGTTAAGAAGAAGGATGGAGGTTGGAGATTTTGCGTGGATTATCGAGCTCTTAATGATATCACGATCTCCGACAAATTTCCAATACCAGGCATTGATGAGTTACTTGATGAGCTAGGGGAAGCCACCATATTTTCCAAGTGGGATCTTAAGTCAGGTTATCATCAAATTCGCATTCAAGCTGGAGATGAAGCAAAAACAGCCTTCCGCACTCATGAGGGACATTATGAGTTTATGGTCA
>JAJONR010013441.1:0-12874 GCA_029582245.1 Solanum etuberosum
GCTAGTGATGTTTGAACGCACATTACATTTATGTAATTAGTAACTACTTTGGGATACAATTGATTATTGGATACAATTTTATGTTTTAGCTAACAAATGAAAAGTACAAAATATAATCGAATAATGCATTCTGGAAAAAAAGTTTGAAATACAAATTGTGCCTGATATATGAATATCAATATATATTTGTTAATGTAGTCATGGGAAGCATTAGTTTTCTAGTCATGCATTCTGGAAGGTGGAACGAAGAGAATTGCTACATTGATTACACTATAGAAGCAATTATGTTGAAAGAATATGCGACATTCAGAGATTTATTGGATGAAGTTGCTAATCAGATTGGTATTGATTTGAGATTCAATAGTGTGAAACTCAAGTATAAAATAGAGGGTAGTAATGCACCTTTGAAAATACACAACGAGATGGGTGTGAGGGTGTATGTATCGTTGAAGAAAGATAACAAGGAATTGGCAAAGTATCCTCTGTGTGTATCCGTATTTGTGAAGGATTGTGAATTGACGGATAGAAATCTATTGGAAGATGGAGTTGGAATGTGTGGAATGTGTGGAATAGATGGAAGGGATATAGTTGATACACAAGCATTAGTGCTTAGTGTTCCGTTCGTTAGTGATGATATGAACAACATTATTACAAACATCAAACAGAAGGTAGTAATGGAAGATCAAGTTTATAAGGACAAGGAAACTTTAAAAGCTGTGATGACGCAGTACGCAATTGACCATAGATTTCAATGAAAAACTGACAGATCAAGTAAAAGGTATGTATATTTTGTGTGCTTTTATACTTGTATTCTCAATTTGTTTTTTACTGAATATCAACTTTTAATATTTATTATATGAATTTTGATTCTTACTTGTTCAAACAGTTACACACTTGTTTGTGTGTCTGAGAATTGTGGATGGATGTTGAAGTCGTCAAGTATCAATAAATCTGGAATGTTTAGAATTAGAAAATTCATAAATGAGCACACATGTCCATTGAAAGATAAGGTGTATGATCAGCGACAAGCAACAAGCAATCTTATTGGAGGGATGATCAAACTCAAAGTAGTGAATCATAAAAGGAAGTTAACACTAAAGGATATACAGGAAGATGTTAGCCGAGATCTTGGAGTAGATGTATCCTACGCAGTGGCAGGGAAGGCTAAGGAAAAGGCTGTAAATTCATTAAGGGGGACACCATCAGAATCTTATACTAAATTGCCGAGCTACTTATACATATTGGACACTACCTACCCTGGATCACATATAAGGATGAAGAAAACCGATGAAAATCAATTTTTGTATCTTTTTATTTCTCTATTTCCGTTCATAAAGGGGTTTGAAAGTTGTAGACCAATTGTCGTAGAGGATGGCAGCCATCTCAGGGGGACTTATAATGGCATATTTGTGTCTGCAAGTACTGTAGATGGAGCAGGTATTTGATTACACTATAGATACAATTTGATTCGATTCTTATAATTCTATTTCTTTACGAAGTAATAAATTTGTCAACGTTTTGTGTACAGGAAATATATTGCCGCTAGCGTATGGAATTATTGATTCGAAAAATGATGCATCCTGGACTTGATTTTTTGAACAATTTAGAGAAGCTCATGGAGTTAAAGAAAACATGTATGTTGTATTCGATCGAAACGAGAGTATTATAAAGGCAATTTCAAGGGTATTTGATGGAGTCTCTCATTATGCTTGCACTTGGCATCTGCGGAAAAATATAAAAATACTGTATAAAAAGTCACACAATAGTCTTTCGGAAGTGTTTTATGCGATGGCAAACGCATACAAACAGTCCAAATTTGATGAACTGATGGAAAAGGTTGAACAAGTTGATGTTCGTGTAAAGAATTACTTGGAATCGACAGGTTATGAAAAATGGGCTAGGGTATATGCAACAGTTGATCGAGGATTTGTTATGACATCAAACAAAGCTGACTGCATAAATGCGTGTCTGGTGGAAGCAAGGAAATTACCGGTATACGATTTTCTTGAGGAAGTTAGACAGAAATTTGCAAGATGAAATTTCAAAAATCATACATCTGCTTCACATAGTTTCACCACACTTTGTGGTAAGCCTCAAGAGATGCTTGTTGATAATGAAGAACAATCAGTACGTATGAATGTATGTTTTTAAAGTATCTTTTATTTTTTGTATTTCATTTGTTTATCAGCATTATATAACATGATTGGTTTATTTTTTTACTATAGATTGTACCATCAAATAATTATGTGTACAGTGTTCATCACGAAGGTAGAACATATATTGTATGTCTGGAGAATAAAACTTGTACTTGCAAGAGGTTTCAAATGGATGAAATACCATGTCCGCATGCTTGGGTTATTTTAAAGAAGAAGCATTTTGATCCTGAACCATATTGTTCTGACATGTACAAGCCAAGTAACTTGCTGGTTACATACAACATTCCAATTACTCCCTTACCTGATCCAATCGAGTGGAATGTACCTGGATATATTAAGGATGACATAGTGCGGCCTCCAAAGTATAAACGACTTCCTGGAAGGCCATCAAAGAAGTATCGTGACAAAGAGTACAACGAGCTATATGGGAAGAAGAGCAAGAATTCTTGCAGTACTTGTGGGTATAAGGGGCACAATAAGCGGTCGTGTAGAAATGGACCACGTATTGCGTAGTTAGTGATGCTTGTATTTTGTATCTTATAGGAGTGGAAGTGTTGGAAAATTTATAATGCCCTCTGTTTTGGATATTTAAATGTTTGAACTTCTTTGAATATGTGTTCATCCTAAATGTATTCGCATTCATGTTATGAATTTAGCTTATTTTTGTGTATTTTACATGAAATTACTTTCAAGTATAATTGAAAAATAAGAGTCGCAAATTTTAATTATATAAAAAAAAATACAATCACTATGTTATCTATATACCTAATGATATGTATAACTAATTTAAAATATAAAAATTGTTGGTATTAATCTATGAAGAATACAAACAACTCTTTGGCATTCTAGTTCAAGTACAAAAAATAAAGACAGTTGTGAAGTATATATCAAAATATAAATACAAATTAGTTGTAAATCGAAATGATATTGAAAAACACAGTTGCGATGAATACATAATACATAGAATAAGTTGTATTTAAAATAAATTGTATTTATATTTCAATATCCAGTTTTGTTATATTATTATTTCACTTTAAATTTGCAGAAAGTATTTTTCCGGCTCAGTTTTTATTTCAAATATTAGGTTGTATTTCAATATCATTTTGTATTTCAAACGCAGAATGAATACCAATAGTTTTGTATTCCCCTTCTTGTGATGTATTCGTCGCAATTTTATATATTATGTATTCATAAAAATTATATTGCTTTAACCAAATAAAATACAAAATATGTCTTACTAAGTTTGTATTTCAAATATCAGGTTGTATCTCAGTATGATTTTGTATTTCAAACGAAAAAATGAATACCAATAAGTTTCTATTTCCCTTCTTATAATGTATTCGTCACAATTCTATAAATTATGTATTCAATCATAATATATAGAATTGTGACGAATACATTATAAGAAGGGAAATATAAACTTATTGGTATTCATCACAATTGTATTGCTTTAACCAAATAAAATATAAAATATGTCTTACTCATATAAATAAATAGACTCTAATTTGATAATTTATAACTTGTATTTTGAGTTAGCAGTGTAATTACAAAAAGGTATCTAAAGGTAAACCACAATACTTCAAAACATTATAATTATGAACGAAAACTTCCAGACTTTTTACAATAATAAAACCAGAACTTCATAATGTTAGAAAGGTTCCTTAGCAAAATAAAATGATACAAAAAATTAATGTCTATTAACTAAAATTATTTAGCAACAAAAAAGATAGACAATTCAAAAAATAGACAATGACTACTCTATTTGAATTGTTTCACTATCCTCAAAAGCTACGTTATTCCTACTATGTCGCGGTGGTGCCTCATTATCACTTATAGCTCCGACATCATTTTTTTGTTGGCCATAGTTCCAAACAAGTGTAGCGTATCTTGACCATAGAAATATTGCATCCAAATTACCCGTTGGAATTCCTTGTCCGTATGATAAGTATTCGGCATAAGCGATCATATAAATACCGCAATCCTTACAATATAAAAATAAAATCATAAAAAAATTGAAAAAAATTGTTTAAAATACTAAAAATCCGAAATACATAAATATTTGATGAGTATGTAAACAAACTCACATAAAAATTGAAAAAAATGACGGAAAATCCGTCATACATATAATCCGAAATTCAACATAATTTGTGATTTTGAAAACAAAATCTCAGGAAATCTCGCAAAATAAATGATGACTTCGAAATTACCTTTATCAATTGAGATATTTCTTGAATTAATTCATAGATCTGAATGAGGGAGAGAATAATTGGTATAAACTTGAATAATTAGTTCTTCTTCAACAATGAGGGAGAGAATAATGGTGAAAATTTGATGAAAGAGAAAAAAATGAGAAAACGTGAATGATGGGACAATGGTGAAAACTGAAAAATGTATATATTAAGATGGATCCTGGACTTGGTTTAATTCTCTCGAAAGTGGGCCGGTTCAGCTGACCTGTCATGGGCCTGAGTATCAAAAGCTTGTTGTTGGGCCATTCCTCTGATTAATTAGGTTGTCTAGACTGGGCTTTGATCCACTCGCAGGTGGCATGGCTGAACCTAGTTTACAAAAGTAGCCAAAATGATTACCTTTGCAAACATAAGCATCAAATGTATACTCGCTGAACTATGTTTGCACAGATAACCATATAAATTAGATCTGCTCAAGTACACAATCATTTGTCCTTTGGACTAGAGTTAGGGAGTTTAAAATATTAAGATTAAACACATGAAGTCTATTGAAGATGTCAAGGAATTCAACATATACTATATATTCATAAAAATAATTTTAAACTTATATATAAAATATAATTTTCTGTCGAAAGGTCCCATACATCCACTTGATTCCGCCTTTGATTACTAGTGGTAAAACATTTTCTTCTACTACTAAGTTAACTTTTTTCTTTATTTAAATTGTTTCGATTAACATGTAGACATTATATTATCATTAACTTTTCCTATCAAAATTCTTAATCACAAGTCATGCACCATCCTCGCACCCATCGATCGTTAGTAAAAGTTGTATATCCATGAATACCTAATCAAACACCGAAAAATATTTCAAAAATAATCCCAAAATATCTATATATACAGAAAATATTGTATTTCACAACAAATTAAACACTTCTTTTTTTAAAAAAAAACTTATACATCAAAAACAGCCAATAATAATAAGAGTTTAAGCTTCGTACACTATCAAAATTCAAAATATTTTATACATATTTATCTTCCATGTTAATTTAATTGACCTTAAAGTACGTACGGGCAAAATATCTTACCAACTTTGGTCATACTTGTGTGCAGACTCCAAGCAAACATACAAAATTGGTGACGCTATACCTATGGACTAGAAATTTTCATATATATATATATATATATTTGTTATGTTAATGTGACATATATAATTGTAATTAAAAAGTATAGGATCCAAAGTATGGTTGTTATAGTGGAGCAGGAAAATAAGTTTCTAACTTATAAGTTATAACTAACGTCACTCACCACCTCATTCTTTTAACCACTCCTAGATATTTGATGTATATGTGATAAATTTGGAGAAACATACTTTGATCTCAAATATATCTTTCTATTTTTGTCTAAGTACCTGATGTCCTATATATTTTTATTTATACGAGTTTATATGCAAGTTGTTTGAAATGTAATCAGATATATACTTATTTTTAGTTATAAACATTACAACAAAAAAAGACATTTAGCAGCAATAGATTATTTTTAGCGATAATATTTATTGCTGCAAAAATATTTAGTGGTAATTGAGTAAATGTCATTACATTCAAAGTTGCTAAAGCCTTTAACGATATTTATATGGAGTGTTAGTAATAAATAAATATTTATTATCGTCGCAAAATATAATTTATATGACGACAATTATATTATTGTTCGCTATTTATTTTTTTGTTATTGTGAAATAGGACGTGATCAGTATGCTAAAGGAAATCCGATGTTCCAAACTCTATGAAATTTTTTTCTTAAAATATGATAGTTGAAATTACTTGTATGATTAATTTAGATTTATATATATATATATATATATATATATATATATATATATATATATATCATGTAGCTCTTTAAAATGGAGAAAGTGCTAGAATAAATTATTTTCATAATTCGAACCTGTAACCTTTAATCGGAGGTGGCTTGAACCCTCCAACTACATTATCAATTTCTAATTAAGAAACTGGTTTATGATTTGTCAAAAAAAAATGTGTTATATGCATGTATACATACAACATTATTTTATTATTAAAGACATAACCCGGGATTCCTTGATGGAAAAGGTGCACGGGGGAATTTTATTTTATTTTTTAAAAAAAAGGAAAACAATAAGAAGAAGATATTCCACGGAGTAAGTGAAAAACATGATGCAATAATTTCCTCAACTTGCCAACTTGAGAATGTGAAATTAAATATCGGTAAAAAGTGTGGTTAGTAACTAAAAGAAAAACATAAATACTAATATGCTATATAACATGTTAAAATATAATATGATGGGCGTAACTTATTTATATCATCGACGTGTATAAATTCTTATATCGAAAAGATTAAAAAAATTCACAAGGCATGCATGAGTTTAGTGTCACAAAGCCCCAGTCAGTGGCAGGGGTTATGATGTAGCAAGGAATAAGTTTAGTAACACAAGTTATGACACAGGGTGTAAATTCAGTAAAGTTATATCATATGACATAAATCAGTGGCACAAATTATGTCACAGGGCATAAGTTCAATGACAGAAGTAATGGCCAAGACAAAGATTTCTAAAAAGTCGAATAAGCTAAGATACTATAGAAGTTATATCCCAAGACAAACATTCTCTAAAAAGTTGTCTTGTGAAATTAGTTTTTCCTAGTAAAATTAGGTCATAATCAAGAGTATTTTAATTCACAAATTTTCATTAAATGAACCGTCGAAGTAAAAGTTAAAGATCATAAATTTGAGATGTAAAGATTAACGGTTACACTATTGTGGATGTGAATGACCCTTAAGAGTTAAGCCTAATCATTTAAGAAATAGAGTGATTTTTTTATATGATTTAAATAATTTTTATCATTTAAATTAACTTTTAATATTGAGTTAGATTGGATATGCATTTTATGTGTTAAAAACAAATTGCACCTTATATAGTGTCTTGCATACGTTTCATTTTTCTTTTTTCCTTTCAACTTAATTCCAAACTACCAATTAGCTTTTACATATATTTTCACACCTTAAAGTACACAAGTATCTTCAATTTGATTTAACCAATTAAAGTCAAGTCGGCATGGTTGAAGTGACATTTATTCCAAATTCTTTATTACAAAAAAAAATAACACCTTTTTTGCATGAAGACAAGTACGTTAGTTGACAAATCAAGCAACAAAATTAATCCCACAAAAAAAATATTAGAACAAAAATACCCTAATTAGTAGAGTGGTTGGAGCAGTTACAATAAGAATGTCCTTACCTCATTGTGGATAATAATCAATAAAATTATTTATTTTTTTAAAAAAAAATCTCAATTATTCAACCATAATTAATTAATTAATTAAATCTAATCCACATATCCCTTCTTATATTTCCCATCAACTTCTCCATCTTTTTTTCATCAAACCAAATCATGACTAAAGACTCAAAATCTTGGAGACCTTTTACAGCTAACTGTTGTTCAGCTGATGATCAAACAATATTTGGTAATTTTAGTAGGTGCAAAACCTCGAAATCTGATTTTTCAAAGAACATAGGTCCATTACCATCGTTTCGTAGGTTATCATTTTCGGATTTGAGCAGATCCTCGTCAACTCGGATTAACGAGGATCTTGCTCAAACATTTGGACCTGACTTGTTTGATTTCCAGGTGAGTGAATTACGCACGATAACGCAGAATTTTTCGACGAATTATTTGCTTGGAGAAGGTGGATTTGGGACGGTACATAAAGGGTATGTTGATGAGAATTTGAGGAGTAGTTTGAAATCTCAAGCTGTTGCTGTTAAGCTTCTTAATATTGAAGGACTTCAAGGGCATAGGGAATGGCTGGTAATTATTATTAACATCTATTATATTTCCTCTTAGTAACTTTTGTTGTGATAAAATTTGTTCATAAAAATATAATTTGTTAGGTAATTAAAACATTATAAAAGAACAAATAAAGAAACTAAACTTTAGTAAAAATTGAGCAGATTAATAAAGATATGACCCCTTTTTTGCCTAACTCTAAAAGTGGAAGAATTCTTGGTAGGAAGCGTATAATCTTCCATAAATCTTACGGAATGTGAATCTAAATTGGTTAATTCCATGGCTATGAGATACCATATGTTTAATTATACAAAAAAAAAAAAAAATCCATAAAATTATATTGTAGTTGATTCAAATTAGATTTTTAAATTTTGTTATTTTTTTTATAAGAAAAACTCTGTTTTACCGATGTCAATTGAGCTATGAAGAGACGGGATATCAATTGTTTTATTAGCTATATGAAGAGACGAGCTCCTTCAAAAATAAATAAATTAATTAAATTCTTGACTTACAGAGCATAAGCTTGGACTTGAAAAAATAAAATAATAAAATTGGACTTGGCAGTTCTATTGTGCCCCACGTTATTTTAATTTTTTTTGTTTTTTTCCTTTTTTGTGTTTAAATATTTTTTCTTCATGAAGGAATTCATAATTCTTGGGTCCCAAAACTTAATAGGGCTGAATAACAATATAGAAATATTTTTATGTGTAATATGAGTAATATGTATATTTTTTTGATTATTTAACAGTTATTTGTGGTTGATATATAGGCGGAAGTAATATTTCTAGGGCAGCTAAGGCACAAAAACTTGGTAAGATTAATTGGTTATTGTTGCGAGGATGAAGAGCGCCTTCTTGTTTATGAATTCATGCCCAAAGGCAGCCTTGAGAATCATCTATTTAAAAGTAAGTCCGTTTTTATCAGACTAAAATAATTGAACTATGTGTAATTTTCTCGAAAGATACAAATGAACGGAAGGTCAAATTTCAACGAATTACAAAATTTCCGACATAAAATTACTTGCATAAAAATTTCAGGGTTATCGATGTCATTGCCATGGGGTACAAGATTGAAGATAGCAATAGGAGCAGCCAAAGGCCTTGCTTTCTTGCATGGTGCTGAAAAACCTGTTATTTATCGTGATTTCAAAACCTCCAATATCTTGCTTGATTCTGTATGTATTCTTAAGTATTAGTAGTTATTTATAAAAAAATATTCTATTTCAAATTTTAGTCAATATAATTACTGTATAATATGTGTATAATCGGTATACGCTTTTATTTTTCAGGACTTTACTGCTAAATTGTCAGATTTTGGGCTTGCACATATGGGCCCAGAAGGATCAAACACTCATGTTACTACTAGAGTAATGGGCACTTACGGATATGCAGCCCCTGAATATGTTAGCACAGGTATTACTATGATCCACAAAAATCATAAAAAAAAAAGTGAATAATAGAAAGTCTTTGACACTTATGCCTTTATTTTGCGTTGGTCTTTAACTTATACCCCTCCGAACGAAAAAAAACAATCGACACAAATTTTCATATCAAAATATATATCCGTAAGTTATGCCTTATATGACTTTAGTTTTTAAAGAATTTATGTCCCACTAGTCAGTACTTTAGCTGCTAAAGGTGGGAAAATGCAAAACACTAAACATGAGGGGGAAAAGTTAAAAATGAACCCATTATAAGGGAAAGTCATGCAAATTATTGTAGTCGAAACCAACTTCTACATAGGTCTAAATTTATTTTCTATGTTATTGGTCTTCAACATTAGAGAAAATTACTAGTCATAGCTGGTGTTTACACCAAATCAAAAAAATTGTCCATATCTAAGTGTTGGAACAAATTAAAGTGAGATTGCATTGGTCCTTCTTGCAACCATAATTAAGTAGTTAACATAGTTTATATATTGCATTTATTTGTTTGGTGTAAACACGCAGCGCGAACAATTTGTTCATGTTCCACTTGTGATGTAGGACATCTTACTACAAGAAGTGACATATATAGCTTTGGAGTAGTTTTACTTGAACTACTAACAGGAAGAAGAGCAATGGACAAAACAAGGCCCAAATATGAGCAAAACTTAGTGGATTGGACCAGGCCTTACTTGTCAAGTAGTCGAAGATTGCGTTGCATAATGGACCCAAGATTTGGTGGACAATATTCAGTAAAAGGTGCAAAAGAAATGGCCCATTTAGCTTCACTATGCACAAGTTTGAACCCAAAAGATAGGCCCAAAATGCCAGCCATTATTGAAACATTGGAAGCCATTCAACCACTAAGGGACATGGCTGTGGCTTGTGGACAATGGCCACCTTCACCAAAATCAAGCAATAAGTATGTTGTTTATGCACCAAAAGGAAACAAGGATAGCAAAATTGTGGTGATTAAGAATTCAAGAATGGGTGTTAATAGTAAGACCAAGTAAATGTATGTATTATGTGATAAAAGATTGTGCTTGAAATAATTATATAATATCTATATCTATATATATATGAGTATTGTATTTAAAATATGGAGTTGAGGTGAGATCTAACTGTTTATAAATAAATGATAGTTACCACCATAAGGTTTTATATAACATTATAACTTCCTTTTAGCAATGTGATAGTTTTGGAGGCATTTTGATGCACTCATTTCTATTTTGACATGAATTAACATTATGTTACGACGTTTACATCGTAGGATCATAATTTATCCTGATTCAGTAGTAAAAATACATATTATGTATTCATCGACACATGGAGACTAAATTAAAATAGTAAATTTCTCTTCAAAGAAACATAGAAATTAGAAAGTGGCCTAGAAGTTTATTCAATTGTGTTATATACTACAAATTTCTTGTCTAGATCTTCCTAACATAAGTTTTGAAAAAATCTTTGATAGGGAGCGTTTTCTCTTGAACGGAGCCCTACGCAGCGGAAATCCATAACAGTTATGCTCCAATATAAATACCAACACCAGATAGAATATAAGAAAAAAAGTTTTTTCATGCCTATATAGACCATTTTGCTTTTAAAGCTCGTGTGGACCAAACCAAGATTAAAGGTTCAACAAAGACATGTGTCAACATATATAGCTCCATTATTTCCTCTTCTCTCTCTTTTTACTTTACGTAAAAAGTTAAAATTTTCAATTTATATTAAATATATTCATATCATCAAAAAATATTAGGACCAAGTCTAAATTAGACTATTTGAAAGCTTGCGCTAATTTTAGGCTGCTTATAGCTTAAATTGACTAATACAAAAATATTTTAAAGCATTAGAAAAATAATGTTTGTGTATTTGGTTTATTTAGCATAATAATGATTTCAATAAAAAAACGTTTACCAGTTTGTTTTGGTATAAAGTATCCGTTATTAGTCCAAGTTATTCTGTCCATTTGATTCAAGCTAAAATCATGCTAGCTATAACAAAAATAATTTATTGATTTAATTCATTTTAATCTGTTAAATATAATTTCATCCACCTATATAACACCCTTAATCCCTTTAATATATATTATCTCTCTTATTTGTGCTTCTACTCAATATACATTTCGTCCAATAAAAGATAAAGCTATTTTTTCGACCACGTAATTAATATATTACTGAAAATTTAAGCATGAAAATGGTGCTTATAAAAGTAGCAAAGGCACTCTAGTGCTTACTGCTCAATTAAAGGTCAAGAAATAAAAGCCATTAATTAAACTTAAAAGAAGAAAGTCAACCAAAAATAATAATAATTGAGTCTTAAAAACTATACATGTAAATATATTTCAATAAAATACGTACATCACAAAATTCTTTCTACAAGATAGACTCTAAATTAAAAACGTCAAAATTCAATGTCCAAATGCGTCTAATTTGCAAGTTTGCTTAAGTTGAATGGTTGACTTTTATAAAACAAATAAAAAAAATTATACATCACTCTCTCTTTATGTTAGATATTTCCACAAAGTAAAGCATTTTATAAAGCAATATCCTTTAAATTTTAATGCATTTGCGCCTTTGGTAAGTCAAATTAGTTAGGAACCATATATATGAATTACATTTGTGGAATGATTTCCCATTATTACTGCCAAAAATGATTATTATTTTTCTTTTTAAATAATTCATGCTACATATTTTTCTTATCATTATTAAAAATAAAAAAAAAGCTTTTAACGACCAGTGTGCCTACATTTAAACGAACTTTATAATCCCCTTCTATAAGTAATAATAGAAATATAAATTAAATGGAGGGAGTACGATATGCAAGTTAAGTGTAGATTAATTACTAAAAAGAATCTCGCAGCTCACATGTGCCAAGAAAGTAACAACATCGTTACTCTTGGTCATTTCACAAATGTTTAATTACGTAAATAAACATTTATTTAACCATTGAGATTAAATAAAGAAAAGCTTATTCTCTTTAATAGCTTAACTTTTAGATAAGATGATCACACACAATTTAACGATGGGTGTGTTTGGTATGAAGAAAAACATTTTTCAATTTTCTCATGTTAACAGTTTTGGAAAATGTTTTTCAAATCAACTCATTTTCCTCAAATTTAAGGTAAATGACTTCCCTTCAAAAATTAAGGAAAACATTTTCCAAAACTTTCCTCCAACTTCAAATTATAATTTTTTTGTTGAAAAAATCAATTTGTTTTGTTTAAAAAATAAATTTAAAGCTTATTTTAAAACAATATTTTTCAACTTCATTTTTTAAATTTTTT
>JAJONR010013442.1:0-11075 GCA_029582245.1 Solanum etuberosum
GAAAATTTATAGTTTATATATATATATATATATATATATATATATATATATATATATGATTGGTTGGTCAAATTTAGTTTTTATCTAGTAACCATAAGTGTTTTTGACTTAAAAGAAAATATCCCTTTCATCTGACTATCCACCATTGAGGTTGATATCTTGAAGCAATCTAATAATTTTTGTTTGGAAAAAAAGATAATTATAAAAAAAGAAGACGTAAATAAATCTTTAATTGACAACCAATCAAAAAACTATATTTATTAAAAACTTTATTCCACTTTTATATTTTACCATAACAGTCAGTAACGAAGTCTTGTAAGAAATTATAACTCATAGTTGAAATTTTATCTAATTTATAACGGAGAAGGGACTAAAATGCCCCTTAACTATTTGAATTGGTACAAAATTACCCTCCGTCTACCTTTCGACCCCCAAATACCCTGACTTCAATCTTTTGGCTAAAAAATGTCTATTTCTAATGGACCACACTTAAAAGGTGGATTGGAGGGCAATATAGTACCAAATCCCTTAGTTTAAGGGTACTTTAGGCCCTTATCCGTTAAAATAATTTGAAATTACTTAATATATGAGCTCATTTGATTAACCTAATTTTGGGTTCCATAGTAAAATCGCCCCCCTCCTTTTACTTCTTCTCTCTTGTACTTTTTCTCCTTCTTGAATGTTGTCCATCATTTTAAATTTTAATTTTTTAAACTTATTACAAAACAATAGAGAAAAAAAGGAGGATAATAACGAGGACATTCATGTAGAAATAATTGGTTCAATCGAAGATAATTTAATAGAATTTTTTCTTTTGTGTGTACCCAAAATTCAAAATAAATGAATAAAAATAATCTTTTCTCCTCTCCCCACCCAACCCCATCATGGTAATAATATAAATTAAAAGAATATGAACATGTAAGTTCATTTCAAGTTTGAGTCTCTAATATCCCAATTAAGAAAAAGAGATAAAAATAAAAATAAATGAGGGAACGAAGAAGAGAATTGAATAATTAATAGAAAATTTTGTATTAATAAAAAATAAATATTTTATATGAACATTCATATGTGCATTATAGATGGATCCCAAATTATGAGTTCAGCTATAATAAATTAGGTATTGATTTAAAATAGGCTAATGGAAAGATATCATGAAATAAATAATATTTCATGAATATTATAGTCAAGTGTATTGTATCAAAATATGAATTATATGTTGTTTTTATTATTTATTTGAAAAGGGTTTAAATTTCGACCAATCAAATTAGACAACATAATAAATAAGTATTTAATTATTTAACTTTAGGGGAGCTGTTAAAAATAAGGGTAAATATGAGCCGGAGGGTTAATATCGAGGATATTTATGAACCAAAAGGTTGACGTGAGGGGTATTTGGGGACCGAAAGGTGCATGAAGGTTAATTTTGTACCAATTCGAATAGTTGAGGGGCATTTTAGGCCCTTTTCCGGATTTATAATACATTTATTTTCACTTAAAATGAAATATCCCTTTGATCTAGCTATCCACCATTAAGGCTAAATCTTGAAGAAATTAGATATTTATTTTTTTGAAAAAAAGATAATTTTTTTTAATAAAACAAAGAATTAAATGACTCTTTCATTGACAATCGAAATAAAAAAACTATATTTATTTAAAATATTATTAGACTTTTATATTTTATCAAAACAGTCAATACTGAAGTCTTATAAGAAATTATAACTCATACTTGCAATTATATCTAATTAAAAATACATTTATTTAGGGTAATTATAAACTGTGATTGTTCACCTAAGTTTATTCTACATAGTTGACGCGAGGGTATATGTGCACCATTTATTAAACATAAGGGTATATATATACATGCACATATTTTTTATGAGGGATATAATTCTCAATATCGCAAAATTAAGGAATATATTTGTTCCTTATTGACGCAAGCTCATATACTATTTAAGAGAAAGACAAATTTTAAGCCCATGAAGAAATGTAATGAGATTGAAGAAGGCCCTCTATATACAAAGAATTAAAAATCTCTTCCCCCATGAAGTATTAACTTATCCTTATCTAATTTTTGTTTTTGTTTTTTTCCTTCTATTTTTAGCGTAAAAATGTAAGAAGTAAAAAAGAAACTTAGTCATTTAGAGTTGATATGTCCCTCCTTATGAAAGTGGCTCATATTTACCCCTACTGTTATACAAATGACTAACATATACCCTTTTCCTCTGATGGAAGTGAAAAAATTAATTTTAATTTAATGTTTTAATTATTTTTTTTAAAAAATATAATCCATATGAGTATATTTAATTGTAACAACCCGGAATTTTTTTTTGAGCTAAGACTCGAACCATTCTTCGTTGTGAGTAAGATTTTACCGAGGAATTTAAATTTTCTTAAGTGTTAAGGTCACTAGATGTAGCACCTTGAGTTCCAAAAAGAACTAAAGAGAAATTCATCCAAGTCATCCGTAAGTTCATTTAAGTTTTGGGTCAACTTCAAACGACCATAACTTTTAGCACATAATAAGTTAGGTGGCCCATGAGGTATCAAATCGAATATCTTTGAGTCCTCTTTCTAACGCCGGCAAGTTTGCTAAAATCCTAGTTTGGATGGGGGAGATATGACCGTTTGAGTGCAGCCTCTCTAGATAGGGCCTTTCCACCCGAACTAAGGAGGGGTATTTAGTCTTTTCCTTACCCCCACTTAGTCTAAGCATGAATTACACCCAATTTAGGGTCTAAACAAATTACAATTAGTTTCATTCACCTCCAAATTATTTAGGACTTTAGAGGGAAGATTCAAGAAGAGAAAAATTCCAAGGTTCCAAGCGTTCATCCAAGATTTCACCAAGAACCTAGTTCTTGAAGGTATGTAAGTTCTCATAGTGTTGGGTTCGTTCACCCACATGCCAATTATGTGATTTTTATCCGTAATTTTGTTCTTGAGGTTGAATGATTTGAGTTCTTGAAGAGTTCTTGGGGTTTTAGCTTCATTCCTTGTTCATGAAGGCTTGTTGAGTTCTTGAGGTGAGGATCTTGCGAATGAGTGATTGTTTTGGTAGGTTTTGATCTAAGTGTGTTTAGTATATGAATCTAAGAGGATTTGGAGGAAATCATTCGAATCTAGATAAGGTAGGGCTGAAAAATTGAAAAGAAAATTCATCGAAATGATCTGGGGAGAGGGTGGCGCGGCGCGCCCCAGATGCGCCAAGGGGGCTGGCGTGGGGTGCCTGCAGTGCGCCAGGGAAGGGGTTCTGAAGTTTAGGGGCTGGCACCCCGCGCCACTCAGTGCGCCTGGGTCGCCAGGTCCCCTACTCTTCCGCCCTTCTTTCCGTTTGAGTTCTATTAAACCATGTCATCGATCACTTGTTGATTTTTACTATCCAAACTACATCTAATCATCAAGAAATCCTATATATCATAATCACGATCCTTGAATTCATAATTCAAATTCGAGGCAGAGTTGAAAGTAAAGTTTGAGAAAGTCCCTTTGAGTCTTTTTGAGGAGTCTTCTACACTTACTTACAATTGTTTCAAGACTCGAGTAAGTGAGTATGATAATGAGGAGAGTGTATTCATGAGACTACATTATTATTGAGATCCTTGAGTCGAGTCGTTCATGACCATAAATTCTGCATGAACTCCATAAATTGAGTATCCTTGAGAGGAGTAGTATCTTCGAATTCTAAGTTCTTGAGTATGGAGTTCCTAATCCTTTATGAAAATATATTTCATAACTATGGATTACCATATGTTATACATGGAGGTACTTGAGTTGAGTCGGTCATGCCCGTAATTCCGCATGAACCCTATGAGTCGAGCATTCTTGAGATGAGTAGTATCATTGAGTCCTTGAGTTCTAGAGTTGTTGAGTTCCGAGTATTGAGTTCTATAAATGGTTATAGAAAACCTTGAATTGAGTTGTTCACGTCCATAATTCGTCATGAACCCTATTTTGAGAAGTGTTTTAGAATTATTTATAATTTGTTTTAAGACTTGAGTAAATGAGGATGAGGATGAGGATGAGGATGAGGAGAGTTGAGTTTCATTTTTCAAAATAAATATATGGGAACTAAGTATTCCCAAGAGTAAATGTTTTTACATTTAAAATTAGAGGAAACTTCGATTTCCAAATGAGTTCATGAGGAGTTTTGAGCACTATCTCTTTTGAGAGAACCTTTTGAGTAATAATCTCAAAGTTTGAGGATGAGGAAATGTTTTTAAACATATGAGCATGAGTAATATTATTGAGAGTAGTATTGAGCACCGATATGGGGACAAGTTCAGACAACTCAAAGTCCTCATAAATCATGTATGCCAACATGGGTAAAGGGTCATACATTTTAGATGATTCCTTATCGCTTTTTAAGCATAGCTTAGTGGATTCACTTAGTTAAGGATGTCTTATACTCCGGGAAGGTATATGACAGTTCTGGCAGCGTGGGCGAGATGCTGTATCATCACATAGCTCATAGTGATGGTTGTCCGTTAGAGAATCTCCCAAATAAGAGTTATTATTGTATTTTACATACAATTTAGTTATTATTGTATCATTACATACAATTTAGTTATTATCTACTGTTTTAAAAACTTTTCATATATTGCATCTTTTATTGCTGCTTTATCCTTGAGTATCTTGAGTTGAGTGCTTTTGAGTTGAGTATCTTGAGCTGAGTATCTTCGAGTTGAGTATCTTACCTTTGAGTTGAGTATTTTATCCTTGAGTATCTTGAGTTGAGTATCCTATCCTTGAGTGGAGTTTGAGTTGAGTTGAGTGAGTTTGAGGAGAGGTAAGTATGTTTCTTTTTTATCAGTTCAAGCTTATGTTTATGCTTTAGAATTCCTCTTACATGCTCGTATATTCCATGTACTGACGCCATTTGGCCTGCATCTTTTATGATGCAGATACAGGTATTCAGGGTCATCAACAGACGCTTCGTTGATATAACTTACAGTTCCATTTAGCTTTGGTGAGCCTCCTTGCTTCCGGAGGGTTCTATTTTTAGTTTCAGTTGTTAGGATGTCGTTGGTCTTGTCCCGATAATCCTTCTGTAATAGTAGAGGCTTCATATATAGTTTAAAGGTCGAAGAGTCTATCATTATTGCCTTTGTTGTTATAATGTTTTGAGTCCATGAGGCATTTAACTAATACTTGTTAAATTATTTTCAGACGATTATTGGAGTTGAGTTTAAATTAAGTTTTTTTAAAAGTTATTTTTGCATCATGAGTTTTCATTTTGCTTGAGTAAGTCTTCCGCTGACTAATGAGCCAGACCAAGGGTTCGCTTGGGAACAAGCAATGGTTTTCGAGGGCGAGTTACGTCCAGGGTGTAGGCTCGGGGAGTGACATTAATCCTCCTCACACATATTTTTTTGACTTTTTTTATTTATTTTAATGACTAATTTAAATTTATTATTTTGATGGTCAAATTTATTTATGTTTCACTAATTTTCTTGTAATATCTATTGTAGATGACCCAATTTTTTTTTCAAATACCAAAACTAAATTACAATATAGCCAAAAAAATAGTTTTAAATTATAATATAGCCACAAAAAAGTTAGTTTTAATTTTTTTTCTTTACATTAAAAAAATAAAATAAGAAGAAGAAACTCAAATAATTATAATCAAAGAAGTCAAAAAATAATTTATGTGTGAAAAATATTATACTTTTAATTTTTCTAGAAGGATCGTATATACCCCTACGGCCCTACATGATTTTTAAAAAAATTTAAAAATCAAAATTATAAATTTAAAACTAATTTTCACTTCCGATAAATGAAGGGCAAATGTGAGCTCATTTTATAACGGTAGGGGTATATGTAAGCCGTTTGTATAACAGTAAGGGTATATATGAGCTACTTTTATAACGATGGACATATCAGCTCCAAATGACAAAGTTGAGGGGTGTATTAGTCCATTTATTAATGAACAAATTTTCAAATTGTAGCTATTTGGATTGTAAGATGGGATGTTATGCGGTGTTCATCTCACCCAAAGGCAAATTAAGTCCTAAATATTTAATTACTCTTTGTATATGCATAGATTTTATTTGCCAGGACACTAACAAGAATATAAGTGAAAATAATAAATTTAATCATCAAGGCTATACATTTTAATTCATCGTATGAGAAGGATTACATATACCTCTTAACTTAATGAAAAAAATGCAATATATTGTTTTGAACTTTGCGAGAAAGATCAAATATATATTATTTTTAGTTTAAATGTGGACCAAGCCCATAGCTTTATTAATAACATAAATCAACACCAATTGGGTCCAAAAGTGGCCCGATAGAAAACAACTAAACAAAGCAAACTAAAGGAAAGAATAAAACAAACTAACAATTAAGGAAATAAACTCTAATGTCTGAAAAACTTCAGCTTCTCCGGTGGGACGGTCGCCAGAGAATCTTCCCAAACTGACAACCAGTTCTTCCAAATTCTCACCTCCTCTTGATATGAGCTTTGTTCGATATAGAACCAGGTATGGGTGGCAATCACTTCCACATCAAAAAATCTCATTGAGGTAATGATTCAAGTACTTTTGAAGACTTCTTCTACCTGGATTTTATCGAAATGAGCTAGATCACAAGTTATACGCAAGTATTTTGGGGATATGCGTCAGCCGCCATGGAGATTTGAAGAAAATATCTATTGAGATAAGCTTTTACCTTTATAATTCGATTACTCATCTTTGAGATATGTTTTGATACTCAGTTCTTTATTATTCTCCTCAAAAGGTTGAACCCCAACGAGATTAATTCTACTATTTAAGTCGACTAACCTCCGACCTTGCATCGCTCAACATTTTCCAGGAGATTAAGGTAATCTTTCACCTTCTTAGTTTAGTCCTCTCCTGGTTTTCTTTGAACTGATGTCGTGCTTTTTTTTAAGCGCCATTATAATGTTTGTTTTGAACTTTCCGGATTCTCAAATTAGGAGTCTTTTCTTTGTCTTGTTGCAAAATAGCTTTGGCCTGTTGTGGTAGTTCCTGCATATTTTGATACTGTTGTCTCTCTGTACCTGCAAAATGAGCAAACGATTTAGTTAAAACATTAGTGAGGTTTTTCCCTTCTCTGAGGATATGAACCACCTCCACCCCATGACTCTTTATCATTGTCTGAATGTGTTCGATATCCCAAGCTATCTTCCATGGAACCTCACATACTCCACGTATAACTTTCTGAGCCACCAGTGAATCTGTTTCAATTATCAAGGGAAGGAAATTTCCTTGACTGCAGTACTGTAACCCTTCCTTAATTTCCATGACCTCTGCCTCCAAAATTGATGTAGTACTAATTCTTCTAGATTCTACATATTTCAAATATCCTTGCATATCTCTAATACAAAAGGTTATACCCCCAACTCCTGATTCAAACTGATAAGAAGCATCAGTATTGCATTTATATACTCCCATGGGGGATGACTCCATCTCACCACCATAGTTTTTTTCAATGGATCATATCCTTCAAGATATTTGACAATTAAGGGCCAGTTTTGAGGGACATTCTTTAACCATGGATATCTACTCTTAGTAAATAAGTAGATGTTTCTATGTATCTCTAAAATCATTGAGGTTGTTGACATATTTCCACCATGCTTCATCACATACATCCTCTTCCAAATTTCCCAAGTTATGAAAGCAGGAACTACTTTAATAAATTGCTTCAATTTGGGACTATCATCAGCTTTCAACCATTCTTCCATAATATGTTGAAGCTGATTAATTGGGAATGATAGCCCTACAAAAATTCTAAAAGTTTTCCAAACAGCTTGATCACTAGGACAATTGACAAATAGATGAGAGAAAGTTTCAGGAGCACTATTATTGCAGCAACTACAATCAACCCTCTCCACTATGTTCCTTCTAATTAAGACCTCCCCAATAGGAATCATTCTAAACCATAATCTCCACATAAAAAGGATACCTTAAAAGGAAAACCTTTCTTCCAAATTTTGGAGATATCTTCTATATACTCTTCTCTACTTCTGCATAATTCCCAGGCTGAGCTAACTTTGAATTTACCATCACTACTAGGCATCCACCATGCTTTATCTCTTCCTTCAATACTAGTAAAGCTTCCTAGGGTATTGCATACGTGATTTCATATATCCTCATTGAAATTACTTTCCAGTGCATTAATCTTCCATCCATCTTCAACATATAGTTCCTTGACATCTTCCATTTGACTTTGGTTATGTGATATAGGCATCAAAAAATGCAAAGCCCCCAGCTGTGTCCAGTTATTAAACCACACACTAGCATGTCCTTCTGTAGGTTCCCACCAGATCTCTGGATCAAGGAAATCCCTAGCTTGTAACATAGCTCCCCAGACTTGAGATCCTTCTTTCAAGTCCACCAATTGTGGCCTTTGTCTTTTATAGTACTTATTTCACATAAAATTTGTCCACATGGTATTTTTAGTTATGAAATTTCACCACAGCTTAGCAAATAAAGCTTTGGAGACATCAAATAAAGATCTAAAACCTAGACCTTCCTCCTCCTTGGGAAGACAACTATCCCCCCATGCTACCCAGTGAGTGGCTCTTCCTTGTTCTTTAGAATCCCATAAGTATTTTGCAAAAATCTTATGAATATCATCAATGACACATTTAGGAGGCCTGATAGCTGAGAGGAAGTAAAAAAAAATTTTCTTTGTTTATAAGTTGTCCTGATTGTTGTTAATAGATTTTCAATTTGTGCATTATCAACTGGAGAGAACTCCTATCAGCAGAGGCAAAAATAATTGAATCATCAGCATAAGATAAGTGATTCAGTTGTTTACCCCATTTAGGAAGACCATATTCTCTATATTCCTCTTGTAGGAGTAGATGATTTAAAGCTCTAGTTAATAGCTCAGCCGTAAGTATAAACAAAGCAGGAGACAGATGATCTCCTTGTTTAACCCCCGTTGATGAATGGAAAAAACATGTGCTTGAATATTAATCAATAAAGAGTACCAATTATTAGCAATAATTCTCCAATTCATGTCAAACATTATAGAACTATAACCCATTTTTCCATTACTTTAATAAAAAATCTCCAATCAACCCTGTCATATGCCTTTGCCATGTCAAGCTTGATAATCACATTATCATGTTTTCCCCTCAACCTAATATCAGTAACAATTTCTTGAGCCAAAAATATATTTTCAGTAATATTTCATCCTTTGACAAATCCAAATTGATTCTGGGATATCAATCTAGGAAGTAACACCTCCATTCTATCATGCATCAATCTAGATATGATTTTACTAAGGAAATTACTCAAGCTAATAAGTCTAAGATCAGAAAAGGATTGAGGAAAATCCTTTTTAGGTAATAGCACCAAGTTAGTATGAATAATAGACTTAGGTAAAGTAGCTCCTTTGAAGAAAGCCTGAACTACTTTTATCACATCTGAAACAACAGTGTCCCAACACTTCTGATAAAAACACCTAGAAAAACCATCTGGTCCATAAGAGCTTTCTGCATTTAACTCAAATACTACCCTCTTAATCTCATCCTCATCAGGTAATTTGGTCAATATATAATTTTCCTTTTGTGAGATTACATGATAAATATGCATTAGTAGAGATAGGTCAGAATGATTTACCCCTACAGTAAATTGTTTGGTAAAAAGATTAACCCCTTCTTCTGCAACGCATTTTCTGATTATTCCCATGAGCCATCAGATTTAATAATTCTCCTTATGTAAAACGTCTTTCTTCTTCCTCTCACTAGACTGTGAAAGAATTTAGTGTTCCTGTCCCCTTCCTCAAACCACTGAACACTAGCTTTTTGTCTCCCAAACTCTTCTTCAAAGTTTAAATAAACCTTCAGCTCTGCATGAGCCATCTGAAGAATACTTCTGTTAGCGGGTTATGGTTTGTCAAGAAATAGTTGCTCCTTCAATTTCACTATATCTTCTCTAATTGCTAGTTGTTTAAAAATATCCCCAAATTTTCTTTACTCCACTTGGCTAATACCTTCTTGGTCCTCTTTTGTTTCTGCTTAAGCTGTACAAAAATATGGAATTTTGCTCCCCCATTTCTTTAAAATCCTCTCTTTCAGTCCAGAACTTGAGAAACCTGAAAGGTTTGACAATATGGAATGTTTTTGATCGAGGGAATGAATTTTATCTTCTTACATGATTTTGAAATTTTTTCATTGAACTAGACCCATATATATGTTATTATTTAAAAGTATATAGTAATTGTTGGATCTAAATCAACAGTTAACAAGGATGGAAATTACATTTGCATTAAAATAAAATTAGGAATTCGTGAGAAAATCTAAGATTAAAAAGAGATATTAAAAAGGGAGATGTAAAAAGTACTTATGAGACGGCATAATTCATCTGAGGAAGAAATGACTTGGAAGAACTTAGGGTGAGGAATGTTAGGAGAAGAGTTCCAAAAGGAAGAGTCATGGAACTTGTTTACGATGACCGTAGTTGAGCAATGGATGGGAAATTTTTGAGGAATGAGTTTTATAGGACTATGTGATGCGTGCACGCACAACGATAATGTGAGGTTTGACTAACGAGGACTATGTGATGTGTGACTCACGAGGACTATGTGATACGTGACTCACGAGGACTATGTGATGCGTGTGATTTACGAGGCAAAAGAAAAACACATGACTAGTGTTTGACAAGATTTTCAATCAGATTTTGAAAATCTGTCCTTAATTTTTTTCCAAGTTTCAATCCCTAGTTTTTTGGAGAATTTTCATTTTCACTTACAAAAGTTTAATTTTTTTTCCATGTAAAATACATATTCAAACACAACTTCTTATTCCGAAAAGAGAAAATATATAATTATCCATTAAAGTAAGACCTGTTTTTAAAAAGACACTTGAACTTTGCGGGGATCCTATTACCCCACTAAACTACTTTCAACCAAACTTAATATGTCATTTTCATTTAGCTCCTGCTATGTTCTCACATTGCAAAAGCGCATGAGTAGTTTAAAAAAATTGCCTCTAACCAATATAAAAAAGCCATGTGGCATTTCAAATTGTATTATTTTTAAAATAAAAAACACATCTTCCCCAAATCAATTCAAACACAATTAACACCATTGAAGCTTGTTGG
>JAJONR010013443.1:0-14833 GCA_029582245.1 Solanum etuberosum
GATATGAGAAGTGTTCTTCTTTGAAGATGGCCTTCTCTTTGTAAGCTTATGAATTTTTAGAAATTCAAATCCTTGTTTGCCAAATCTTGAGTTTGTGTTTTGGAGAAGAGACTATATCAAAAGGACACAAACTCCTTGGGACGACACCATTGGCTGAGAGCCTGCTATTCTGAAAAGTTGTGCACCAACCATGTCAGATGTGACAGCTTTTAGACAGCTGTTGTTTGACTTTTCACATACGCAGTCTTTTGGGGACCAGGTCCCTTGCAATGTGTTCTTTGTGAGTTCTTGAGAAGACTTGCTAGCTCTCTCTCTTTTTGAATGAATGAATCTTTTTGTTGTTTTTCATTTTGATTATATCAACCGAAAAGAGTTTTTGACCATTGGACAAACAACCTCGTCCGTTTCTATTGGTGAAGTACGCTGACGACTTCACCAACCCACTGACAGGACAGCTTTACAGTTGTACACCATTATAAATCTGGACGAGAGAACTCTGCCAGGGACCGGGTCCCTGCATTTGTGAGCCACTGAAACAAACAGTCTCGTCCGCTCTTCCTATTAGTGCAGTACACTACACTTTTCCCCTACCACCTGACATGACAACTTTACAGCTGTACCCCATTTGAATCTGGACGAGAGCACTCTTCCAGGGACCGGGTCCCTGCATTTGTGAGGATCATCAAAACACATAGAATATAAATTTTCCTCATTTTTGATGATGACACACAAATATTCCTCACACTGAGTTTATTCATTCATTTGTCTTGTCGTCAGTCCCGATAACAAGGATCTGGTTCCTTGTTAGATCTCTATGTTTGTTAAATCATCAAAACTTAACATCAGCTCCAAAATAACACCTTGTGTCCAGCTCAACCCCCTTGTCCCCCTCACTCCCATACCTAGTTAGTGTCAGCCAGTTTTTTATCGGGTTGATTGGGTTAGGTTTGGACGATTAATGAACTGGACCAATTCGACCCGACTTATAGTAAAACTTCATCTCAATGCAAAAACAAGATATATGTGATACTATATGATATATATGGAGTAATAAATATTGTTTTATTAATGAAATTATGGTCCGTCCTGATTTTTTTCAGGATGGGTGAGAAAAAGGATATATATAAATTAGGAAACATTGATCACATAAAAATGACTACGTTGAAGGTGGCACCGACGAGATGTACGATATTAAATATGGACCATTTCATAATTAATACAAGTAAAATGAAATATATATATATAATAAAAATTACTATGAATATTAATTAATCTCCTGCACTTTTGATTCGTAATTTAAGTGTTTGTCTTTATAATAATTAATTATTTTTTGTCTTTACTTTCTAGTTTAAATTGTAGTTTTTATTTTAATAAAATTAAGAATATATTTCATGTTCAAAATAATTTGTTTTTGAGTTCTTTAATTAATCATTATTATTTAACTAATATTGTTAAGATGTCTTGACAAATCACAACTAAATCCTTAAAAAAAAAAATTCAAAATTCCTTAAAAATAACTAAATTTTTGAACAATGCATACAATTTTTTTTTGGAGGAAGCTATATATATGAATAATTTTTTTGGTGGTGTTAGGTTGGAATATGGTAAATTGTAACTAAGTACATTAAAACTAAATTAAGGAAAAACCCAACAAAATCAAAGCGATGAAAAATCGACTTAATTAATTTGATTTTATTCTAACATTTGAAAAATTAACTTAATTAATTTGATTTCCTTTTAACAAAAAATCGATCCAAACCGAATAGTGAACACCCTCACGTGCATATGACTTCATTTCAAATATCTCTATATTTTAAAAATCAATACGGTTTAATTAATTACACTAAACATTCTTGTAATATGACTTCATTTCAAATATCTCTATATTTTAAAATGAAACACTTATAATCTATGTATTACAAAAACCCTACCTTTTCACCCCTATAAATTATATTCCTAAAAAATCATATTAAAATATAATTATTATAAAATAAATTAAAATTATAATCTTATTTATATGAACCCAAAAAAGAAGAAAACAGTTGAGAGGTTGGTGAAGATAATTAGAGGCAGTCACCGACTTGCACATTAAATTTGAATGTCTCTTCTACATCCCGATTCACTACCATCAACTACTTTTTTTAAAAAATAAAATAAAAAAAATAAGTTAAAAATAAAAAAAACCCTTTTTTTGGTTTTTTCTCCGATTTTCGGAGTCCACATTAGAGCCCTGACTAAATTTGGATTGCGCACAGTGGCAGAGTCAGAATTTTCAATAAGGGGTTTAAAATTTGAAGAAATAGACACATGAAGTAGCCGAAGGGGGTTCCACATCTACTATATATACCTAAAAAATTATTTTAACCATGTATAAATAATATAATTTTGCTATAAGGTGACTCTGTCACTGATCGCGCACTGCAGGGCCTTTTCGTTGGGTGACGCTTCCAACATGATTGTCTTCATACCTAGGGCTCGAACCCGAAATCTCTAGCTAAGGATGAAACAGTTCAACCACTGCACCACGATCCATAAAAAAAACACTTTATATAAAGTGTGTGTGAGAGAGACACAATAATTTCTCCTATATTCACACCACCACCTTTTTATCTATATATGTTCCCATTCCAAAAAATTCATTACATCTCTAAATATATATTTTGAACAAAATTTATTTTTGCTTGTGTCTCTTCTACTCTTTTTTCCTTGTTTGAATATTATTTTGTGTGTGTGTGTGTTACATTTTTTTATTTTTGAAGTATGTTGAGGTTGATAACAGGAAGGCCAGGTCCAAGTGGTTTTGGATCAGCTTCTACTGCTGAGCAAGTTACTCATGGCATTGATGGTTCTAATCTCACAGCCATAGTCACAGGTTTTTTTCCTATATATTATCATTTTTAAGTTATATACGCTGATAAAAATGGATACAGTTCGGTGTATGAAGTATTTCGTACTTATATTAGGTTTATTAGTAAAGGGAAGGGTTGGATTCGTAAGGGTGTGGTGTATGTGTCAAACTTTGGTTTTTGAACTAAACTAAAGGGAGGAGGATTGTTCGAGGTTTATAAGAAGTTCAGAAGTCTCATTTCTTAGTATTGATATGTGATTCTTTTTGTAAATCACTTTGTCATGCTTAGACACTTTTTTGGACTGGAGCGTACACATTCATGGATCGGGATATTTTCATCCCCTCGCATTTGATTGATTTGATTTTGATTCTGACTTAATTTAAATTAACTATACGCATGTGTTGGTCAAGCTTTTGGAAGGTTAAACGTGTTTATTTTTTCTCAAAAAGTACTTATTTTAAAAAATTTGTGGTGCATAATCAAGCTTTTAAAAGAAAATAAGTATTTCTGAGGAGTAGCAAAAATTGTTTTTTAGAAGTTAAAAGTAGTAGTTTTCTCCACAAACACTTTTAAAAATCTTGACTAGACACTAATGAGTAATGATTACTCAAAAATATTCTTTAAAATTTTTTTGTCAAACACAAACTGCTTAAAAAAATAGCGTGCTTTTCAAAATAAGTTGATTTTAAAAGTTTGGCCAAATAGGCTAAAACAAAGAGAAAAATATATTAAGTGATAATTGATCCTCAAGATAAAATAACTCAAGTTTTCAACTATGTGCAATATTTAACTTTCTTGTAGAATGGGTGCTAACAGATATCATTATACCACTTTTAAAAGAAGTACACATAAAATTTCTAATTTTATAAAAAAAAAATCATGAATTTCACGTGTTCATATTCTAACTTCAAATTTGATTTTTCGTATTTTGATTTCTCTTAGTGAAAAATCATTGTAGGTTACTGTAGATTATATCAAGTAATGCATTTAAACTCATAATGATATTGACGTGCATGTGAATTCATTAATAGTTAAGGCCGTGTTTGGATGAAAGTTCCTAATATAGCTAGACTCTTTAGTTCACCTAGAGCCAACTTAAATGGAATTATTTTATATTAGAATTTCTTATTTTTATTATTATTATTTTTTAAAATTTCCTTGTAATTAAATAAAATTGGAGACTTTAATTTGAGGGGCCAAACAAACTTCCCCATGTGTTGGAGCTCAGTCTTAAAATTTGTCTAGACAAAGATTCTCAAAGTACTTTGTGATGTTTTTAATTTATTAGTTTTTTGACTTTTTGTCTTCCAATATATATGGTCTGTCTTGTTTTGTTGTATTGCTAAAAGGATCTTAGCTGGAATTTTTGATTTTCTTTTGATAATAAAAAATTTGGGAAAATAATTTATGTATTTGACAAAATCTTGAATTTCTTTTTTTTATTAATGAATAAATCTAGTGGCGAAATCAGAAATTTCGTTTAAGAATATTCAAGATTTAATATATACACATGAAAATATTATTTGACTTTGTCTGCAAATATATTTACAAACTATTGAGTAAGTATTATTACATTCAGGATCGCTAAAACATTTAAAGACATTAATGTCTAGTAAGTGAACTAACTCTTGAACAATATTTCAGGCAGACAATCCAAATTTTTCTTTGTTTTATAAAGCAAAAGAAAGACATTTTTGTTTATTTTCTCACTCGGTGCTCAATACCTTGATCTACTAAATTTGAATTCGCATTGAAAAATCTCACTATTGAGGTAAAACGCTCTCTAATAAAGTCAGTCGGAATTCACAAGTGAAAGAACAACAACTATTGATTCACAAAAAAATACAACTTCTATTGTATGAAGAATATGAATGTAGAATCTAAGAAAAGAAAGATTTACACTTACAGCAGAAAATGAATAAAAATACATCAAGAAATCCAATCTCATAAGGTAAACACTATCTTGACGAACTTCACTGAGTATGTTGTTGTTGTACTCAAGACGAACTTCTTTATGATCTCATCCACATTGTCCACGAAAGACGTTTTTTCTTCCAAATTCGTCTATCATACTTTGAATTTCGTTTAAACAGGAGGCGCGAGTGGCATTGGTTTGGAGACAGCAAGAGTTTTAGCAATGAGGAATGTTCATGTTATTATTGCAGCACGAAATATGGAGGTCGCGAATGAGGCTAAACAATGCATTCTCAAGAACAACAAAAATGCTCGTGTCGATGTTGAAAAACTTGACTTGAGCTCAATTAGATCTGTCAAGGCATTTGCTGATAATTTCAAAGCACTTGATCTTCCTCTCAACATCTTAATGTAATTTGCTTGATATCTTTGCTTATCTAATTCCGCGTTATTAATTGAGTTTTTAGTTTTGAAAAACAGAACATGTTTGCCTAATGAGAATTTGCAAAAAACAGAAACAATGCAGGTATTATGTTCTGTCCATTTCAGCTTTCAGAAGACGGCGTTGAGATGCAATTCGCGACAAATCATCTAGGTATATACTCTGTCAAACTCTGTTACTTTACAGATAGAAGTGTACGTAGAGTTGAACATAGTAAAATAAGATGATTGAAATTGTTCGTTTAGAAATTTCTCAAAAAGCTAATCATACAACTTCTTCTATCGCTCATAACAATAGGGTCGTTATTCTCATTATTGAACATTTGTATTAGAGGTTGAATCGATCATCAGAAGAAGAATTATGCTAAAAGTTAAAATACATTATGAAAAACTCAAACTTCCATCGAAGAGAAGCAAATGAAAGACTTTCATAAACGTTCTCGTAGTTCTCAAACCTCTAAAAGAACTTCTTCAAATTTTCAGGTCATTTCTACTTGACTAATCTTCTACTAGACAAAATGAAGGAAACAGCAAAATCTAGTGGAATTGAGGGTAGAATTGTGAACTTATCATCAGTAGCTCACATTTGCCCTTACAAAGGAGGAATAAGATTTCAAAAGATCAACAAAAAAAACAGGTATATATACTACCCTATATTGCTTGGACTCTACAAAAATGTTGTCGCACCAGTATCAAATCCACTAAAAAGCACTACTTTTGAAGGATCTGACATGCACCTGGTCGTTTTTTGAAGAGTCAGAGCAACACAGATACTAACCTATTAATAATATATTCACTTACTATATATGTTATGATTTCTTATTTAACTAATTTACCAATCTATTGTTTTTCTGAACTAGTTATCAAAACAAACTAGCATATGCGCAATCCAAATTAGCCAACATATTACATGCCAATGAACTTTCGCGTCGTTTGCAGGTAGTTAACTAAACTTTTGTTTACTATAAGCTTAGATAAACAACGCGTAATATGTCAAAACTAGATTCTCTCTGTTTAGTCCTTTGGACACACGGATTCATCAGACTAGACTGTGTGAACTGTCTCATCTAAAAGCTTAAACTGTTAGAGATTAGACAGTCTAATTATTTAATATCATCAAATACAGGAAGAGGGAGCAAATATAACTGTCAATTCAGTGCATCCAGGACTAATAATGACTCCCCTCATGAGGCATTCTGCTCTTTTGATGAGTATGTATTTTCTAATTACTTCATATTTCATTCACAATACATTAATTACTTCATATTTCATGAGATTTTTAATCACTTGGATTTTGTTTAACAGGAATTTTTAGGGCTTTCACTTGTATCCTATGGAAGAACGTCCCTCAGGTAAAAATGAATTCACTTCCTTGCAAAC
Organism: Solanum etuberosum; assembly: GCA_029582245.1. NCBI lineage: Eukaryota > Viridiplantae > Streptophyta > Magnoliopsida > Solanales > Solanaceae > Solanum > Solanum etuberosum. The sequence continues at coordinate 6,585 of JAJONR010013443.1, forward strand.
ATTTTAATCTTTTCGTGAACCGTGACAATCAGTGGCTGATGCAGGATTTTTCACTAATCGTATTCAAAACATTAAAAAAAAAGTAATACGTGATGGTGTTAAGGGATTCAACATCTACTGTATATAGAGTTGACATTATAGACAGTATAATTTTCCGTTTCGAATTTTCAGGGGGCAGCTACAACATGTTATGTTGCACTTCATCCAAGTTTAAAAGGGGTGACTGGAAAGTACTACTATGACTGCAATGGGTACAAGCCGAGCAAGCTAGCGCGAGACGAAGCTTTAGCAAAAAACCTTTGGGATTTTAGCAACAATTTGGTGAATGCATCTCTAAAAACTTGAAAACAAAATGCAGTTGTTGAGAAAGAAAATATTACTACTATTTCATTCACATTTTATAAAAGTTGTTAGGTTTTTGTTGAGTTTTAAGCTTTGTTAGTTCTGCTTCAAATTTGAGGGATTGTCTCTCTATTAATTATTCTCTTTGTCTCAATTAATGTAATATACTTTCTTTTTAGTTCGTTCAAAAAGAATTAATGCTCCTACATGACGTTTTATATGACAATACACGTGAGATACACTCGAACTGATTTGTATATGTCACGTAGGCGGTAGGACACATGTGTGCTCAACTTTAAATAAGCTTAAGTATTTACTTGTGCACAATCAAAGTTGGATGGCGTAAATGCCAACTGACGACAAGCTAAAATGCATGTTTATGTATTATTCCAATTGGAAATACTTTTAACTTTAAAATACGTTTTTACCCTTAATAAAGTGATTTATAGATACACAAATAGTCAAGAAGCATTTTAGATCACAAAGTTCAAAAGTCTTACATTGTTTCTTAAACTTTGTGTCAAGTCAAACAATGTCACAGTAAATTTTAAGTGTATGTTTAAAATCTGAATATTAAGTGTTCTTTTTTACTGTTGTTTTGTTGTTTTCAGACACAGTAAATGACTCTGATTAGTCTCCACAACTAATCAGCTTCGAGGTGTGTTTTAGATGGTAATAGTTTAGATAAGAAAAATGGAATAACGATGCAATTTGCGGGAAAAAAATGATAGTTTAGAGGAAAACTTTAGATTTTGAGTTTGATAACAGGAAGACCAGGTCCAAGTGGATTTGGATCAGCTACCACTGCTGAGCAAGTTACTCATGACATTCATAACTCCAATAATCTTACTGCCATTGTTACAGGTTCTGTATTTTAGTCTCATTCACATACACTCGTTATGTTGTTGTTGACTCGTGAGATTACACTGATAGAAGTCATACAGAGACAATTTTACTGTTGCTCGGAGGCTCTCTTTCTTGTTGTTTCGTGGTTAATTGGATATATATTTGAATACAATTATTCAACTTTTTAACGATCGTTATACAGGAGGTGCAAGTGGCATTGGTTTGGAAACAGCAAGAGTTTTAGCAATGAGGAATGTCCATGTTATTATTGCAGCACGAAATATGGAGGCCGCGAATGAGGCTAAACAGTGCATTCTCAAGGACAACAAAGGTGCTCGTGTCGATGTTGAGAAACTTGACTTGAGCTCAATCAGATCTGTCAAGTCATTTGCTGATAATTTCAAAGCACTTGATCTTCCTCTCAACATCTTAATGTAATTTGCTTCATCTCTTTGTTTATCTAATTCCGCGTTGTTGATTGAGTTTTAGTTATAAAAAACACAACAGAACAGAACAGAACATGTTTGCCTGATGAGAATTTGCAAAAACAGAAACAATGCCTGTCCATTTCAGCTTTCAGAAGACGGTGTAGAGATGCAATTCGCGACGAATCATCTAGGTATACACTGTACGGATAGAAGAATACATAGAGTTGAACATAGTAAAATAAAGATACTTGAAAGGTTTCATTGAAATTGTTCGTTTAGAAATTTCCCAAAAAGCTAGTCATAAGCTCTTCTCTAGGCTTGTTGCTAAACTTTTTTATCAGAGGTTGAATCGAACAACAAAAGAAGAATTAGGCCAAAATTAGAATTCCATTGAAGAGAAGAAATCAAAGGCTTTTATAATTAATTCCCGTAGATTCGATAATGAAGTTTTTAACACACATTTTTTTGTAGAAAAACGTGCTATATGTCAAAACTAGATCTCTTTGTTAGTCCGTTTTAAGTTCTTTTGGTCACACAGGCTCATTAGACTGTGAACCAGCTCATCTAAAAGCTTAAACGGTAAGAGATTAGACAGTCTAATTAGTTTATATCATCAAATACAGGAAGAGAGAGCAAATATTACTGTCAACTCAGTGCATCCAGGACTAATTATGACTCCCCTCATAAGGCATTCTGTTCTTTTGATGAGTATGTATTTTCTACATTATTAAACATTTACAAGATATTACTTCATATTTCATGTGCTTTTTTTAATCACAAGGATTTTGTTTGACAGGAATCTTTAGGGCTTTCATTTGTTTCCCATGGAAGAATGTCCCTCAGGTAAAACTGAATTTCCTTCCTTGCAAGTTGCAACCTTTTCAACCTTTTTGTGAATTGTGATATACAGAGTGGCCGAGGCAGGATTTTCACAAGCATATTCAAAACCAACAAAATAAAATAAAATTTAACACACGTGATGATGCCGAGGAGATTCAACATCCAATATACACATACATAAAAAAACTGACAGTATATACAATGTAATTTTCTAGCAAAGAAGATTCAGATGAATCCCGTCCACCCCTAGCTCCGTTGTGGTGACACAATGCCTTATCACAAATAACTTAATTGCAATAGATTCAAGAATATGCTTCTGGTGTCCTCTATTCTAGTAGTATTTTGGGTATGCGCAAGCCAACTTGGACACCATAGTAATAAAAATATAATTAACCGGACATCTACATGGACAATTAGTGCCACTTAAAATGAAATTAATTATGTTAACTGTCATTAACAATGATTCTAATTTGTCAGGGGACAGCTACAACATGCTATATTGCACTTCATCCAAGTTTAAAGGGGGTGACTGGAAAGTACTACTATGAGCACAAGCCAAGCAAGCTAGCACGAGACCAAACTTTAGCAAAAAACCTTTGGGATTTCAGCAACAACTTGATTAATGCATCTCTAAAGACTTGAGAAAGAAAATACTAAAACAGAAGAACTGCTTAAAAGGTGTTTAACAAACTTCTGGAGTCTCAGGTACTAACTGGCAATTATCTCCGTTGCGTTTGCAAGACGTGCCAAGTTCAGAGCCCTAGCTTCATCAAGAGGTTGACACTCACGACAAATACACACATTAGAACTTGTACTAAAAGAAACAGCCCATACGACTAATCACTTGAGTTTTCCAAAATATATTCATAGCATTGGTAATATTAAGTCAGCAACAATTCAGCAGAGTACGACAATCAGAAACGACAGATAACATTTCTAATAAGTCTGCAGCAACAAGCAAAAGAGGCAACTTCAGCTGTCAAGTTCCTCCGACTTGTCTCTTCCATGAATCCTCAACAATCAGTTCATCGACTCCCCAATCTTCATAACTAATAAACACAAGAAGATAAAATTAATTTAAGTGAGAAATGACAAGACATAGGATGAGAGAAGGAAGAGAGATGTAGTAACAGATGCTTAAAGACAAAGGAAGTCTTGCCTTCCATCAGGCAAGTAACGGCGAATTGTGAATGGTATCTTCCTCTCTCGGAGCTCTTTCATTGCAATCTTTTAGCATAAATGAATTTTGACAAAAAAGACATCAGTCAATCTAGAAACTTAACCAAATAGACATGTTGCACAATCTGCATTTTTAAAAAAGAGGCTTACCTCAAGTGGGTCAGTTTCTCCTTCCAACTCAACCATCACAGGTGCATTCATGCTGCTCGAGGACAAAATAACTCACCAGGTCAGAAAACATATATATATATATATATATATATATTGTATCTCTTACAAGTTATCAAACTATAAAGTAAGGCCTTGGCAAAAGCAGAATTGAGGAAAAAGCAAAATGACCTGATCTGGAGTGCACGAGTGCCCAGGATTCTTGCACGTTCATATTTTGTCATAAACTTTGATGTCTTACGAGGTCGTTCCACAGGCTCTTGCTGCTCTGTTTTTTCCTCACCTTCACCCATCAGGGGATCTGGTATGTCCTCATTGTTGCCATTATCTTCTTCAATCTCTGCTCCTTCCTGTCAGTTAAGCACAATAATGAAAAATACTTCATCAAATACTTATCCAGCATAAACATACTTTTAATGAGGATTACAAATAAGAGAAATCATCTTACCTCAGGTTCAGGATCCATTGGCTCGTCCACGTATCTGCACAAGTGTAACAGATAAGATGCCTAATAGGTACAATATCCAATGACGTTTACCAAAATCAAACATAATTTATCTTCATAAACACCAAATCAAAAAACAACAAACAAATAAACCAAGTCACAAACGGGTTTAACCATAAAAATAGCTACTAGAAAAGGTCAATACCCTACCCAATGCATATAGTGATCTAGGGAAAGCTTGAAACCAAAAAAGTAGAAATCTCCTGAGCTTGTACAAGCATGCACTTCAGAAAGCAATATATACATTGAGAAGGTTTGCTGCAATTTTTGAAATACTCAGATGTTTAAATATATTTGAAAACTCTGTTGTATTAGTAATACAAAGCATTTCTTGAGCAAAAAAAGGACACTTGTAATATCAGTGCTAAATGACCTTCAAGCACAGCTGATCAACCTCTCCCATTCTTGCTTTTTCTCAGGTAACTTTTCTTTACACCTATTTAGCTAGTGGGACATAGACGAAATTCGTAGAAGGGATAAAACAAGAATAAAGAAGAGAAAGAAAGAAAGGGAAGTTTCTTCATGTGAAACTCTTCCAATATGCAACTAGTTAAATAACTTTATGTTTAAATGAACTAATTAGCTAAGATTCACAATAATCTCTATATCGATGCAAGTGATCTACTAAAAGCAGCAATGCAGCACAAGTTGAACCCGATCGTAAAGCCGTTATCGAGCAACCTCAGTCTACCTAATGCTTAAAGGGTAGTTGTCTACCATATCCTACAAGGTCATCTTAAGAATACTTTTCCAACTATACATAGATCATTGTCGTTAAATAGTTAGAATCGCATCATTTAAAATCTTAAAATGTTGGAGAAGTTTTAACTTGTTTATTTTGGATATGGAATATGCTCCTCACATGTGGGTCTAACTTTTTTTCTTTTGCACCATGCAAACGAAAGTACAAAAACTATACCTCAATCCCAAACAAGTTGGGGTCGGCTACATGAATCCTCACCGACCATTTTTCCAGTTTAAGCTTAACTCATGTCAACACAATTTTGTTAGTTTGTGACGATTAGACCCAAACTAGAACTTCTTCCACCCCTGTTACCATATTGAATTATGTGAACTGCCATGTTTCTCTAAAAGCTTAAACTTTCATAAAAGGGACACCTTTACTTGTTTATTTTAGGTCCTCCACACTTCCCACAGAAAAATCAATAATCAGAGACTAAGAATAAGCCCGAAAGGTCTCCCATGCTTAAAGGAACATCACAATCTAATGAAGGGCCAAAACAATCATATTCATCAGAAACAACTACTTAGCCAAGAGAATGGATTATGTTAAATTCAAAGAACAGAACTTCAAAAAGAATGAAATGCTTTGAAAACAAAGGATACAGTAGGAAAAACTCAAAAAAACCTAAAAGGCTAAAACTCAAATTAGCAAAACCCTAAGCCTCGGCCACAAACTAAACAGCGAATCAGTAAAATCAGACAAACCCCAAAATAAGTTTTTTCATAAACCCTAACCCCTAAATAAGTTCATAGTCAATAGGCAAACCAATTAGTATTATACATAATAAACCAAATAAACATCGAATTTCAACAAGATAAAAGCAATAAAGGACGGCGGCACTAACCCTCCGTCCATATCATAATCATCGTCCGCCATTGTTGCGTCGGCGTCAAAGCTCTCTTTTCAATTTGCGTAATACGGAGAGAACACAGCTTTGAAACCAAAAAGAACTGAAAATATTTTGCCCTTTCAGCGTCTTTAATATCATATTATATTGTGGGGTTATTTTTGTTATTTTACACATGTACTAGTACGACTTGTTTTAATTGAGTATCCGAACATATTATACAAAGTGTATCTATTAAATACTTTGAAAAAGCCATTGTGTGCTTTTTTTCAAGTATCTATTAGATAGTTGAGTTAACCTTATAAAATATGTCACTTCATTGAATTTATAATTAACCTCAATAAACAATAAAACCTCGTTTCTTAGATCAAGGTTGAATCTCAGGTTCCTGTTGGTTGGGTCTGGGATCCTGGGTCGGGATCGGGATTGGGTCCAAGGTCTCAAGTTAGGATCAGGGTTAGGTCTTGGATTCGGGTCTCTAGTCTTGGGTCGGAGTCGGGTCTTGCATCCAAAGTTGGGTTTTGGGTTGTGACTTGGGCCACAGTCAGGATCGGTGTCCGATCATAAACAATTCACGTGTCTAGTGGGTGAAAAATACCATCGACTATAATAAACTATAATTTATAGTGCAAGAGGATAACAAGAACCTACACAAAATATTACATTATATAATTTAAAGAGTGTTAAATAGGCGGGGTAGAATTAAATTTAAGAGGTTATAATCATATAAAATAAAAATTGAATTAGGTCATGATCCGTCCAAATTTACTTGTAACCAAAGCCGGACTAAGAAACGAGTTGGTCATAATCGAACTATTTTGATCCGTTTAACCTAAACAATATTGACATACTAATATAATTAATAAAAAAGAAAAAAGACCAAATACGCTAATAGAAAAACCAAAAAAATAAGAGACTCAAACCCAACTCAAAACTTGAGATCTGGGACCCAAGCCAAAAGATCCGACCTCGACCTAAAAATCGGAAACCAAGACCCCACCTCGACACGAGACCCTACCTAAGATCCGAGAAACGATCCGGATCTAAGCCAAAAGATCCGCCTATTTCACCCACTACATTCTACTTAAATTATATTATTTTATTATTTATAATCACATATTTTTTAACTGTACAATATATATATATATATATATATATATATATATATATTAAATATATTAAATAACTCTATATCACTTAATGTGTTTATCATAATTTTAATTTTAATTTAAACGCTCATAATTTTGATCTGTGGATTACATCTACTCTTGAGTAATAAATAGAGTTGTGTTTTTATGGTCCAACCACTTAAAATTTGTAATTATTTTATCAGTTACTTAACTTTAAAGTAAATAAAGAACCAAAAATAACCTTCTATCGCCATAAACGTGAATATACTTTATATAATTAACTAGCAGCGTTACAACTCCAAAACTATACAGAGATGCTCTTACTCACCCCCTCTGGTAAGAAGCAATGAAAGAAGAGATATAAACCCTACATGAAAACCACACATGTACCCTTATGCCCAGACCAACAAAGACTAATGTAGTCGGTTCAAAATGGATTTATCGAGTCAAATTTGTAACACCTCGAAAATTTCTTAGTTAAGCCTCGAATTATTCTTCATTTGCATATAAGGTCGTATCAGGTGATATTTCAATTATGATTAGGTGTTAAGGTCAATTCTTTAGTGTGACAATAAACTTGAAGATGAATTAAGGTTACAAGAAACCTCTAGCACAAAGTTGAGTTGAAAGCTTCCATATTGATTAAGTTTTGAGATAAGATTATACTTATGTCAACTTCAAATGATCATATCTCTCGGCATATAATGAATTAGGTAGCTCATGATCTATCAAATTAAAGGTCTATGAGTCATTTTCAATGCTATCAAGTTTTCCTCAATCCGAGTTCTGAGTAAAAAGTTATGTCTGGTTTACTAGAGACGCTCTAGTCTAACAGTATCTCAGCGATGGCTCCGCATTACGGAGTAAATACGGACCTCACTGTCCGCTAGAATAAAATTCTGACTTCCAGCTCTTTTTATTTATTTTTAAGGTATTTTTGCCTTAAAACCTTTAGGGAGTCATCTAAATTACCCTAAACGTGTAGAAAATCAGTTTTCATAATCAAACCCCTCATTCGCTCCTAAATTCTTATGCTCAAGAACTTCAAGAAACACTAAGACTAGGGTTCATCTTCCAAGATTTTCCTTCAAGCTTCTTCAAAAAATTTATTTTTTCAGGTATGTAAGGCTATCATAGTGTTGGACTAGTTCGTCCTCACGCCCTACATCTACTTTCTATCAGTAAGTAAGAGAGTAATCTAAGGTTCTATCATTAGTTT
>JAJONR010013444.1:0-17323 GCA_029582245.1 Solanum etuberosum
TCATTCATTTTCCAGCGTATTAATCCTATTTCGGAGTGGAGATTCAAAACCTGAATTGTGAGTCATGGATCAAGACTCCAACAGGACCTGGAGCGTGAATGAATATTCTGAGGAGGAGTTTGATGGGTTGGAAGGGCCCGGAAGAGGGAGGGGAAAATTGGTGCGTAGAAATGATTTGCCTGCAATATGGAATTAACACAAGTATTTGTTCCTCAAACAAGAAAATTTTCTTTTTCTCTCATTTTTGCCAATGGCTCAATTACAAGCAGAGAACAAAAAAGGAATGAAAAGCAGGATGTAGAATGTACATAAGCTAAATATCTCCATCTAAATGCCATTTGACAAAAAAATACAGCGGAGAAATGTAGGTCTCTAATCATCATCTCCTATCACCAGCATTGATCCGTTTCCCATCTCCGGGTCGGGTATATACGAAATCCATCAACCGACCGGGCAAAACCTCGCCGGCGAGAGCCCACGCTCAGCTTGAGATCGTATAGAGCTCTAGCTGAAGGATCAGAGAGCGTGACATAAGCATCGTGAATCTCAATGAAATTCCGTCCGTCAGACGATTCCTCCGGCAGAGAAGCAGAGTCAGGATGATACAATTTCGCTAAATTCCGGTAAGCAGCCTTAATCTCTTTCGGTGATGCATCTCTTTTAACTCTTAACACCTCATATAAACTCACCGATCTTCTCTCCATCATCATCGGAGCCTCGGCAACGGCAGATGCACATATTGTCCCCCTCCGCTTACTCTTTCCGGTGAACAAGCTGCGGCGATTAGATTTGATCGCCGCGGCGGCGGAATTGGAGGATTTATGGACGGAAAAGGGGAAGGAAGATGGAGAAATTAGGGTTAGGGATTGAATCATTTCAAATTTTTCTAGGATGAAAGAGAAAGTGAGAAAGAGGATTTTATATAAAGTCTAAAAAGTCTAAAAAGAGGGAATCTTTAAACCGAGGACGGCGGGCATACCCACCGATTTTTTGTTTTAAGAAATACAGTTGGAAAATGAAAGACTGTATGCTGATTAGGCACTTTTTAATGCTTCTTTTAATCTTCTAGAAGATTGAGAGCTTTTTGTTTATTAAGCTTCTAGAAGATTTAGAGTTGTAGACTCGTTGTAGTAGTAGTAGATGTAGAATTTCTATCATATATTGTTGAAGTGGTATAAATTATGGACTACACAATGCTTGGACAACTAGTGTTGGTATTTTCAAAATATTGTGTCTTGCGAAAGAACGAATCAGATCATGGTATATAATTAAATTAAAACAAAGCTATTTAGCATTGATTCAATAAAGTTTTACCATAATTGGGCAGCTTGCGAGATCGGGCTCTCCCCGAGGGCAAGTCATCCTACGACTCAGGCAACCTTGTAATGACTCTTAGAAAGATCAATAATAAATTTCGAGTCTGGTGTCAACCTGTCTCCAATTGAGCCTAATATCATAGCTTAGGCAAGTGCTATTAGTTTATAGATAGCCTTTTTAGTGCTAAGCATATTGGCGTTTCACACTGAAGTGACAATTCAACTTTTTGGCCTATAAAAACATCCTATTAGAAAAATAGAAGGCTTGAGAACATCCCAGAGGTCACCCTTGAAGCCTCTTCATCTTCTCTTATATTTTCTCCGAAAAGATATGAAATTGATCATAGACTTTAACTTCATTTTATAAATTTTACTGTTAATCAAATTGACAATTTTTCGATAAACAATTGCTCTTAAAAAGAAACAGAGGAAATACTAAGTTCAAAGAAATCAAAAATATTGTCAAATTACAACAAAATTCGATCAACTCAAACAAATTCTTTTTACAATTGGGGTCAAAAGTTTTATCTTCTACTTGAGACTTCCAAATGACTAATTGACTTGTCAAAACTACAATTTTCCATCATGTTAAGATAAGTTTTGAATGATCATTTTGGACTCTTAACCAATTTTGAATCATATCATTTAATACTTTGAAAATTGGGGAGGGTGGGGGACAATGCTTCTAGATCCAAAATTGGAGAAAAGTCATTGTCATTATTCATTAATTGGTACTATTGACGTCTAATTAGTTTTCTTTTTTTTTCTAATCCAAAATTGGGTTTGTACTTTGAAGGTTGGATAGGTCTTCATGCACTATAAATAGTATAAATAGCTTTCAATTATAAGATAAGCCTTCTAGAAACCTTTTACTTAAACCACTAAATTAGTAATATTATCACATGTCTTTGTAATAGTTGTGCTTTACCACCATCTCTGCCCCCCCCCCCCCCTAAAAAAAATAATAATTATTTCCTTAATTTAGTAGAAGATCACCCATTAATTAAAATTTTGATTCATCACGCCTCATGTGAAAATAATAACCATCGTGTCTTCCACCAAATCAAATTCCTCACTAGTAAAAACTACTTATATGAATATTTTTTTATAAATCAGTACAAATGTTTCAAAAGTTTTGCTTAGATTATGCAAGTCAAACACCATCGCATAGATTGAAACTAAAACAGTATTAAATATGTGACTATCATGATTCTGCTATTTTCACGAAGTGACTTAATGAAATTTCACTGTTGTTATCATAATTCACCTCACTCATTTTATTTTATTTTAAGAATAAGCCTTAGGGATAAAATTGTCAAATATGTATTTACTCATATCCTCAAAGGAGACTTTTTAAAATAAAATTCCATTGGATCCTCAAAGGCAGGATAAATTGGGAAAAAAAATACAGGATATATACGTATCTAATCTCCAACTAATAAAATGCCATATACAGTGTTAACGCGGCATAGTGGGTCCCCTAAATCCTAATCATCTGACATCACCAACATTGATCCGTTTCCCATCTTCGGGTCGGGTAAAACTCTGACCCATTCATACGAATTCCATCGCCGGAGCTCCCAAAACCTCGTCGGCCGGAACTCATGTTTAACTTGAGATCGTACAGATCCCTAGAAACAGGATCTGATAACGTAGCATAAGCTTCGTGGATCTCAATGAAATGCCGTCCGTCGGAAGATTCCTCCGACAGAGACGCAGCATCGGGATGGTATAGCTTAGCTAAATTCCGGTAAGCTGTTTTTATCTCTTTCGCTGACGCATTTGATTTTACCCTTAGCACATCGTAGAGACTCGCCGGTGCTTTCCTTCGCAATACCGGCGGTGCTTCCGCAACGGCGGCGGCATATACCGCTGCTGTTCGATTATTCCTTCGGGGAAATGTGACTCCGGATCTGAAACCGGCGGTTGAAGAAGGAGGGTTGTGAAGAGAAAAACGGAAAGTATTTCCGGCCGGTAGAGTTAGCGATTGGACCATCGGAAAATGATTTTTTTTTTTCAGTGGAGTGAGATGAAGAAAGTTGTGAGTTAATTTAAAAGAGAAGGTGAGATCTGTTTTTATATAAAATCTTAAGCACCCACCGTTTGTTTCTATTGGTTTACAGTTGGAACTTAGAAGACTGTGTGCTGACTATGCATCTTTTACTTTGTAATAATCCACAGAATCGGAGTCAAAATTTAAAGTATATTAATTCACAATTAGTAGGTTCAGCTAAATTCGTAACATGTATTTAGCTTCATCTTTGATCATGTCAGATCGTATTAAGGTGATAACTATATTTCGTTTTTAATTAGAGGCATTGAATTCGGAATTGAGTCGTTTTTTTAATAAGTAATGTGGGCACTACAAAACTGTGGTCACAAAGCTCATAGTTAACGATGGTCCTTTCTGACGTGGCAATTCTTCTAGAAGCACTTCCCTTTTTATTTTTTAATAATTATTTATAGCACCTCCCTTTCACTACACAAAAAATACACAATTTGGAGAAATGTCACTATTCTTCATTTGACTATTGCCGTCCCCTTCAATTTTTTTATATATATATATCTCTCTCATCGATTCGATATTTATATTGAGATTTGATAAATTTAAATCTGTATAAAAAAAGTTTTACTTTAGGAATAAAGCGTGCTCTAATAAATGTGATTCTATAAATAGGAACGTAGGATTTGAACACCAAATTTTTAGTAGTGAAATAATACTCTTTATTATTTTCTTTCGATATTTCCACATATACTATATCTTCTGGAAACATTTTCCCGAACGATTATTAAATTCTAAAGTATAGTAAATAATTCATTGTAGTAATGTGTCAACAGCAGTTGTGCTCTACCATTACTTCGAATCTTTCTTTTATTTTTTCCCCTTCAACTTAGTTGAAACTGACCATTTTTTAATTTCTTGAATTAGATAACGTTATGCATCACATTTCTCTATAATAAAATAAATACATTTTAAATTTTTGCTGGTCTTTGATTGTTATTGTTGACATGTCTTGCTGAAATCAGTCTATTTATTGTTCTTTTTTGGATTAAAATCATAAAATATAAGCCATTTGATGACTCAAATACATTTATATCTATGAGCCCACTTAAGGCAAATGGTTGAGGCTTTGGCATTGAATTGTCCTAACATATTTGTCTAAAATCCATAATTAATTTGAGAGGCAAGGTTATAGTAAGGATCAAAATAGAGTCCATAGATCACATTATAAATGGATGAAATTCAGCTACATTATATTTGTTTTGAGTGTTAATTAGGCTTTGTAAAAACTAGTTTTAGACACTGTATAAAGTTTGAAGCTTGTATTGTTAAAAGACTTAAATTGCTTACTCCCTTGGTTTCAATATAGTATTTGCTTATCTTACTTTCATTTCAAGTCCGCTACAAAAAGAATGTGACCCTTAACTTGACTTCAACAGACAACTATGTCCTCCAACTTTAAGTGTGCACAAGTAGACAATTAAATCTGTCTAAAATTGAACAAGTAGACACACGTGTCCTACATGGCATAATACACGTAAGACGCCACGCAGGATACAAAATTGCCATGTAGGGTGACATGTAGGACGAATGTGTCTATTTGTTCAATTTTATACAAGCTTAAATGTCTATTTGTGCATACCCAAAGTTAAAGGTCATAGCTGCCAGTTAACGTCAAGTTAAGAGTCATGTTTATGTATTATGATTTATGCATGGCCTTTTTGACAATTCTTTAATTTTAACTTTCGACATGACATGTTTAAAACTACAAGATTAAAAGACATTTTGATACATCTATATATCTTTATTTTGAAAGCACAAAATTAAAAAATCTTCTTTATTTTTTTTTTAAAACTTCTAATCAGGTCAAAATCAAATAAACAAATTGAAACAATAGTAATATTTTATTGCAAAAATGCTTGAAAGTTGAAATTGCAGGTTAATATTGTAAGCAGACGATTCACGTAACCATGATTGCATGTGTCATCATCACATAATTGTGGCATTATTTGCAGAGAACAAATAATGGAGGAGGTGATTGGTTTAACATCAAATGTAATCATATGTTTCTCTTCATTGAAATGGAGAAATCAATTGTTATTCATTTCAATAAATAATATTTTAAGTCGAAGTGTCATCAAAATAAATGGATTAATAGCCTTACACGATATAAAAGATAATTCCATCTTATACCCCCCTATTAGAACATAAATAGCATGTTCTAAACCAGTTTAGGATTCTTCCAACTTCTTCGATGATGTTTTGAAGCTAAAAATACTTTGAGAAATTCGTTGATTTTTAGTGGACTCCCTTTTTGTATCCGTGTTTTGTTTTGAAAGATGAATAAAAAACAAATATTCTTGGTGGACTTATTCGATTATTTGGCACGAATTTCGATTAGTTAGATTGAATGAACAATATCACATGATAATTAAACTTAAATATATACACAATAATAATGAGAAAATCCTACTATAATGAACGATATTCATTGTTTCTCAAGTATCAAATTTTGGAATTTTCAACTTAGAAACAAGAAATTAGGATTATCTTAATTTTTCGTGTGTATTAGTTCATGTATTTTTTAAATATGAATGAAAGACTCTTTAATTTTAAATTTTGTTAGTTTATTTGGAACGATCTAGTGAAAGATACTCTTTGCCTTTGCATGACTAGCGTCACTTTCTTTTTGAGTTTCGGAATAACAAAATAGAAATTCAGGATTATCTCAATTTTTCGTGTGTATTAATTAGTCCATGGATTTTCTAAAATATGACTGATTGAATCCGTTTGACCCCAAATTTTATAGGTCCATTTGAAACGACCTAGTGAACTATTCTCATTATTTTTCAATGACCAACATCACTTATTTGGGAGTTTCCATGCCTCGAAACAAAAATTAAGGACTATTTCAGTTTTTCTTGTGCATTAGCTCATGTGTTTTTCCAATATGACTGCCCGACTTCGTTTAACCCCAATTGTGGTTTGTGGATCCATTCGTGACAACCTAGTGAATGATATATGTTCATTGTTTTTCAAGGACCATTGTCGCTTTTATGGAGTTTTCGAGTCACGAAATAGAAAATCAAAATTATCTCAACTTTTTTTTATATATATTAGTTCATAATTTTTTTAAAATATGACTGACCGATTCTGTTTGAGTCTAAAATTTGTTGGACCTAGAACTATTCTCATTATTTCGTACTAGTATCCGAGTTGTCAATGACGTGTTTATGTCAAAATCATATCAAAGGTGACGTGTCTACAATACAACTTATCTTCCATAGTTTGTTTTTGTTCATTCAAATGGCATATTTATTATTGACACGTCATATACAAGTCATTACGATATGAATGGAATTATTTTATTATTATTAGTCAAAAAGAAAGAAATTTTAATTAACAAAATCCAATCAGTCACATGATAATAATCTAATCGATCCTACGTTTGTTGCATGTATATTTCATAAATGCAATCTAAAAAGAAAAAATGAAAACAAAATACAATGAAAAAAATACTATAAAAACCATATTAAAAAATTCTGAAAAAAAATAAAGTATAAAAATCGAAGTAAAAGAAATTACATGCTTAATATTACGACAACTAGAATGGAAGGATAAGATTTTATTACTTAAAAAATTAATGAATTAAATTATTTGGAAGATATTTTCATTTCATTATGTTGCTTCCCACTATAAAAAAGGAAAAGTATAAGGAAAAAAACGTGAGTAGTATAAAATAGAAAAAATCCAACTTTATTTTTTGTGAAGATCAAGAAATTTTGTATTAAAAAATCCAAATTGGATCATAACTGAGCAACTAGTCCCCCACCTACCATTTGGCAATACCTTATCCGTTTCATAATAAGTGTCATTTTAACAAAAAAATGTATTGATTAAAAAATTAATAAAAGAATAATGCATAAGAAATCAATGAAAATTAAATACTATTAAAAAATTGAATATACGTGTATAGTTAAAAAAATATACTTACTTATTTTTATTTGAATATCTACGTATCAATTAATTTTATTCTAAGGTAACCTAAAATATTCTGTATAAAAGGCACAAAATCCGGCTATTATATTAACCTCTCAAGCTTTTCGATTCTCCACTTTTCTCAGCTCTCAAAATTTTTACACATTTTTTTCAATTACTATACAAGTTTTGATCCTGTCATTGCTTCTTCTGTGGGGTTTTTGAGATTTCTTGTTTTTTTTTGGTCTTAGAAAGATAAAGATCATATTTTTTTCATTTGGGTGTTTTCTTGTTTGGGTAGTTTTGTTGGTTATAGAAAGAAAAAAGATGACAGTAGGAGCAAGAATTTGTGTAGCTGAAAGGAAGCTTAATGTATTGGGGCAAAGCATTCTAACTGATGTTGATGAAAATATTATTGTTACTCAGCCAAATGGTGAAGCTTTCACTAATGGGGCATTTCTTGGTGTTAACTCAGACAGAGTTGGTAGTCATAGGGTCTTCCCTATTGGCAAACTACAGTATGTTCTTCTTCTTCTTCTTCATAGTTATTTTCTCTGTCTGGTTTTAATTTTTTAATTTTTGTTTATGAATCTAAGGGTTCTTTGATGATAATGGTATTTTATGTTTTAACTTCATTTTAAGGTATCCCCTTTGTTTTATCTAAGTGTTGAGATTGTTTGGAGTTCTTATGTAAAGATTGCATTTTTGTTGTAAAGATTGCTTTTTTGTTGTAAAGATAGGATTTCTGATATTTGGTTCTTTGATTTTCATGTGGGTTTTACAAATAAGTTATTTACCTGTTGAGTGCTTGATTATGGTTTGTAGAGGATATTATGTTTTGACTTCATTAAGGATTTCCATGTTCTTAATCTAAGCTAGCATTTAGACATTAGATTTTGAAAAATTATCATCAAATATCTGTTTGGCCATGAAATTTGATCAGGTATTGAAAATTTGATCTTCAAATGTTTTCTAGTTCCCAAAGTTTGATATTCAACTCACAAAACTTCAGATTTTTTTAAAAGTTAAATGCATGTGCAAACACAACTTCAAAAAATCAAAATTTCAAGTTTCAACTTTAAAATCTACAGCCAAACGGGAGCTAAATGTTGAGAATATTTGGAGTTATAAAGTACAATTTGCATTTTTTGGTTGTAATGATTGCATTTTGATTTTTTTGGTTTTAACAAGGAAATTATTTATGTGTTTGAATGGTTTGCAGAGGATTGAGATTTATGTGTGGTTTCCGGTTCAAGTTATGGTGGATGACACAGAGAATGGGTACATCTGGCCAAGATATACCATTTGAGACTCAGTTTTTGATTGTGGAAGGAAATGATGGTTCAAATTTTGATCAAGACAAGCAGAAAAATTCAGCATTGTATGTTGTTTTCTTGCCTATTCTAGAGGGAGATTTTAGGGCTGTTCTTCAAGGGAATTCAAACGACGAGTTAGAGATATGCCTGGAAAGTGGTATGGATGTTTTGATCTCCTCTTTTTGGGACGATCTCCATTGATACGTTTTGGATCTTGTCGTATGGTCTTTACCAATTTTCGTGATGCTAATGATGATGGTTGATTGCAGGAGATCCTGCTGTGCAAGATTTCGAGGGAAGCCATTTGGTTTATGTAGCAGCTGGACCGGACCCTTTTGATGTCATCACTAATGCTGTCAAGTATGTTTTAGTCCTTTCTTTCATGGTTTCCATTCTTGAAATTTCCTTATTCAAATGTTCAACTCATTGTCCTCTCATAACTATAGAGTCGTCCCAAGGACAACTATATGGTAATGGGGAAAAGGGAGTCCTTTCCGAAGAAATGCCTTGAGAAAAAGGCAGATGTATAGAACCTTTTGATGATCTAGTGCTATTTCAACTCAACAAAAATATAATTGTCTCGAATATATATGCTATGTTCCTCAATTGTATAACTATTTTGATCTTTAGATGCTTTTCCCGGCCTATTTTCATTGTAATAATCAAAATTTATTTATGTTCAGCTTGAGATTTCATATGTTGCACCAATTTGATAAGTGTACCATAGACATTGTGCCTTTTTGAAATGGAATTGATGGTCGAAATGCTTTGTCAACGCAGGACGGTGGAGAGGCATTTACAGACATTTTGTCACCGTGATAGAAAGAAGGTACAGTTTGAATGTCTTCTGATTTCTGCAAGTGCCATTGACATCATAACTTCTGAATATATATAACTGTGTGTTTTTGTCATGATTCAGATGCCAGACATGTTGAACTGGTTCGGATGGTGCACGTGGGATGCTTTCTATACTACCGTTAATTCAGAGGGAGTGAAGCAAGGATTAGAGAGGTAATCGACTTCAATTTTTAGATACTGATTAGCATTCTAAATTCCTGCATTGCATAGGGTGCTGAAACTTTTACGTCTTTTTCAGTTTGGCGAAAGGAGGTATACCACCCAAGTTTGTACTCATTGATGATGGATGGCAATCAGTGAGTATGGATCCCAATGGCATCAAATCCATTGCTGATAACCATGCAAAGTGAGTAGATGGAAAACAAGTAATATCATCATCATTGTTTAGCAACTCCTTAAAATGTTCTGATCGTTCTTTGGTCGTTTTCAGCTTTGCAAACAGGCTAACTCATATCAAAGAGAACCATAAGTTTCAGAAAAATGGAAAGGAAGGTCATAGGGTTAACGATCCTGCAGTGGGACTTCGACATGTTGTTACCAATATCAAAGACCAACACAATTTGAAGTATGTTCTTCAATATCTTCAACTATTAGGTGATGTCCTTTTAATTATCAACTAAGTTTTTTCCTTCTTTGGATCATGCACTATAGGTATGTGTACATGTGGCATGCACTTGCTGGTTACTGGGGAGGTGTGAGACCCGGGGTCCCTGGGATGGAACACTATGAATCCAAGTTATCTTTCCCAGTTTCATCTCCCGGGACTGAGTCACAGGAACCTGATGATGCTTTGAGCAGCTTGATAAAGAACGGTCTTGGTCTAGTGAACCCTGAGAAAGTTTTATACTTCTATAATGAACTGCACTCATACCTCGCTTCTGCGGGTGTAGATGGGGTTAAAGTAGATGTTCAGAACATCCTTGAAACACTTGGAGCTGGTCACGGTGGAAGAGTAAAACTCGCAAGGAAGTATCATCAAGCATTAGAGGCATCTATTGCTCGAAATTTTCCTGATAATGGCATTATTTCATGCATGAGCCATAGTAATGATAGTTTGTTCAGGTAATTTTTTCTTGCTCACCCTCTCTTTCTTGATTGTAATTGTTATAAGCTGAGTTAGTTCTAAGAAACGGATAATTTTTGTGATGAGATACTAGATACTCTTACCATATTCTGATTCATTTTACTTCTCTTTCGTTGTGTAGTGTGAAGCGTTCAGCTGTTATTAGAGCATCAGATGATTTCTGGCCACGAGACCCTGCATCACACACAATTCACATAGCATCAGTGGCGTACAACACCATTTTCCTTGGTGAATTCATGCAGCCTGATTGGGATATGTTTCATGTGAGTTGATGATGTGAATCTCGGTTTATTACTAGTATACTTTCCAACTTATCAAAAAAAGCTTCAACTGACTAAAATGCTTGTAATATGTTAGAGTGTGCATCCCATGGCTGAATACCACGGAGCAGCACGAGCTGTTGGAGGCTGTGCTATTTACGTCAGGTACTGCTTATATATACCTTAAAAACAGCTAGTTATTTGGTGAACGATCCAATTTTCGTTAATATTTTCTCATCGCTGCCTATTTGCAATGTAGTGACAAGCCTGGACAGCACGACTTTAATCTTTTAAAGAAGCTTGTGCTTCCAGATGGTTCCATATTACGCGCCAAACTTCCAGGAAGGCCAACTAGAGACTGCTTGTTTTCTGATCCAGCAAGAGACGGGATAAGGTAATTGCTTGATCAGATAGTTTCACCATCATTTCCAACTGTGATGTATTTTGTAATGTAAATTAATCTCACTTATGTATATGCAGTCTTTTGAAGATTTGGAATCTCAACGATTTCAATGGAGTAGTCGGTGTATTCAACTGTCAAGGAGCTGGATGGTGTAAGGTTGGCAAGAAGAATCTAATCCACGATTGTCAACCAGGGACGATAACTGGAATTGTTCGCGCTAATGATGTCAATTACTTACCAAGGATTGCTCATGATGGATGGACTGGCGATGCCATTCTGTATTCTCATCTTCATAGTAAGCTGTTTTAATCACTTCTATTACCTGCATTCTGGTTGAAGAAATTGCACATTTTGCTCACCTGATTGCAACCAATGCAGGGGAATTGATCAATCTTCCTAAAAATGCTTCGATTCCAATCACTCTGAACGCGAGAGAATATGAAGTCTTTACAGTTGTTCCAATCAATGAAATGTCTACAGGATCAAGATTTGCTCCGGTTGGTCTTGTGAATATGTTCAATTCAGGAGGAGCAATCAAAGAGCTGAAATATGAAACAGAGGGAAAATGTGGACTAGTCTCCATGAAGGTTCGCGGATGTGGCATGTTTGGAGCTTATTCATCTGGGAAGCCTAAACGAATACATGTTGACAACGAAGAAGTACATTTTGATTACGACGAATCCTCTGGATTAATCACCCTCAATGTTAGAGTTCCTGATGAAGAATTATACCTTTGGGATGTAAAAGTTGAAATGTGAAAAGTGCAAGATGAGCATTGTGATGGTATAAATGGATGAGTTTAAAGACTTGTGAAACTAAGTCTCTCATTTCAAAAAATTGGTTAATTCTCTCTTTTCCAGTTACTCATATTTTTTATATTTAGAAAGCAATATCTGATTATTTGCACTATATTATTAGGTTCTCATTTTATATGATACTGATTCGGTCAAATGATATTATTACCTTAATATATTTTTCTAGTTTCATCTCTATTTATCAGTACTTAACAATCATATTTTATCTTCTTTTTTATTTTATAGTAATTCTACCCTATGCTCTATTTTTTGGTAGATTTATTATTTAATGTATGATCTGCGAATTCAGGATTTGAAATGCACTAATTAGCTCAAACATGAGTTTCTTAAGATAAAAATACTGAAAGAGACACGATTCAAACCCAAATTTTGTGGGTGGATCCTTTAGCTTGTACCAACCGTACAATGACACTCCTATGCTATTTATGGATACACCGTTAATTATATCTTAATTTCTGAGAGTTTTTAAAGATAAATATATATATATACACATAATTTTTTTCTGAAGTTAACGAATGCAAGAAGAATGGATTCGCCTCTAGATCTTATATAATACATAGAATGATATAAATAAAATAACAATATAATGAGAAACATACATTACACTGGATAAGCAATGAAATTATGCTCTACAATGCCACGATAACTTCAAAAAAAAAATCGACTCTGCTTGCCATGCACCACGTATAGAAAAGTATCGAACACGTGTCCTGTTTCCATAAATCCTCCAAATATATGATCAGATAATCATTGTACTTGTGTTGAGAAAAAATTATTATGGCTGAAAACAGGGAATTGATGGAGGTGAATCCGACCCGAAAGACGAAGATTTGGGCAACAATAGCTGGAATTGCAATTGAAGCCCCAATTTTGGGGCTAATGGGTTTTAGTTTTCTCACTTCAATTATACTTCTGGTGCTAACTTCTCCGTTGCTAGTTATATTTAGTCCTCTCTTAATTGGTGCTGCTGCGGTGTTTGGAGTTGCTATGGCGGGATTTGGGGTGGCCGGAGTTACGGCGGGTTTAGGATTGTCGTCGTTTGTTTTGGTGTATAGGTCGGTAATTAAAGGTAGAATTACGGGCGGAGAGTATGGCGGCGGTGCTGATGATGCGCCGGTTATTGTGGATAAAATGATTCAACCGGAGGAGACAGAGCGTGACAGTGAAGTGGCAGGTATTTGAAGCATAGTTTAATTTAATGGGTTCCATATTTATATTCTTGTCGCTATTTTTGGTTACTTAGTATAGAAGCTTAGTACCCTCTGTCCCTAATTACTTGTCTATGGCACAGTCACTATGTCATCTTAATAAATATGTCAATTCAAAAGTGAACGGGACAGAGAGAGTAGGTAGTTAAGCATTGTCTCCCTCTTCGACTTGGTGGTAGTTTGGTGCATTGTATACTAGTAGCAGCATTTTTCCTAGTTGTTTATTGTGTCACATTATTTTTTGTTATTGTCGCTATGTTATGCTTTCTCTATTATCGAGGGGATTTTTGAAGTCATAAACATGCTAGTAGTAACATTGGTCTTAAATATGTCATAATATTTGTCCGACAATACATTATATCATCTCCCGTAGGTACTGGGGATAGAACAGAGGCTATAAAGCAGCAACAGGGCAGCACTAGTTCAGAGCCAGTTCATGTTGATAGAATAGTTGAGTTATTTGAGTCTTTAAAGGAACATCCACATGATCAAAATGAAACAGCTACTATTGTCCACATAGTTACTGTAGAGGATGATGATGATGATGAGTTGGAGGAGAATCAACACAACAAGGATATGGCCACTTCTGGTGACTATTTGCACCAAAATGTGTCAAGACAGATCCCACAAGAGACTTAATCAAGAACATATATGTATGTTCAGAAGTGGCTAGTTTTTAAACTTTGCTTTTTCACTGAGTTGCAGCTTATGATAGATGTTCTTTTGTCTTCATTTCTTAGTTGTTGTACCACTGTTACTGTACATTTACTTTTTGGAGAATGTGTTGTCATTTTACTTCCTACTTCTTTAGGTCTCTACAGTATGTACGTACATATTTGGTGCTGTTTTTTAAACATGTTTTTAGTGCAACGATTTTGTTTGGTCTATACATCTATGACTATGAGCATCCGCTCACGAAGAGTTTTGTTTGAATTTGTGACTTGAAAAGTCACACAGATGATGACTTTTGAGTTGCATTCGAACTCGTGATTTATAAGTCATACAAAGACAATTTAGCTTCAACTTTCTTTTTAAACCTGTTTTATGTTATTTGGAAAAAAGAACCCCAGAAAATAGCTTAACATTTTTAGATACAAGCACAGAGTATTATCCATGAGTTCAGAATTTTTCTATTTGGAAACAAAATCTGAACTTTCTTGCTTTGGGACTAAATTGGTAATGTCTTCGTCATTTTAAGTGAATATTTTAAGTAACATTACACATTAAAAAAGGTTAAAGTTGTCGGATAGTTAAAAAAAAGTTCCCAATGATTGAAAAAGTTGATGAGACTGATGGTTGGCTGGATTTTTCTAAAGTGACAGCTTCCAAAAACTTTAATAGGAGTAGTAATTTCAACTCTGCCACGTGAAGCTTGTTAGGTGTTTTTTTTTACACATTTGACATCATTAGGATAGATCGCTCCATGGCAAAGGTGATTACATACTTTGGAGGACTCGAACTCGAGATTTTTATAAAGAAGTATTTATTGCTCTACCACAATATTTGTTGATAGCTCGTCTAAGAGTTCCTCGTAGGTTTGTGAATTGTCAATGCATAGTGATACTATCTAAAAAATTAGACAAAATAATTTGGATCATATAAAAAAAGGAAGTTTAAAGATCAATGTTCCAATTATGATAGCTTCAGTAACTATCACCAAATGTTGCCGTATGATAGTCTTAATGAGAGAATTTGATTTGAGTTCTAAAAATGAAAAGAAATCTAATAAGTAATGTTTCTCTTTTAATAGGTTTTATGTTGATAATTTATTTATTTTATGAGTCTTATACAACACAAACATATTAGTGTGACCTAACTTAAAATCTTAGAAATAGAAAACATCGGTAGGAAGTGACTCCCCTTTATGAAAAATCAGGGCTTTCTCTTTTAATGAGTCTTATGCTTAGCGAATTCAAAATAATTGAACCTCATTGTAGACATACAATAAAAAAAGAAAAATTGCATAACGGGAAAAACATATAGACTGTATTCATGAAATGTAACTTCAATTTTAAAAAAATTCTGAAACATAATTACATTTTTGGATTTTGTATCAAATATACATGTGCTGGTACAACTCTTTCGCGCTATCTTGCCTGATGATAACCTCATCATACAACTCTTTTGATAACCCGTGTCATATAACTCTTTCACTAAACTTTCATATTTTAGTGTGATATAATTCTTTAACATGTACAATTATACCTCCAATACAACTCTTCCACTTGATACAACAATTATAACTATGTTTGGTTAATACATAAATTGTAATTATATCTATTTGTCAAAATTTTCTCATAAATCATGAGATAAATAGGCTCACCTATTGTCAAAATCATGACCTAAGAAGGCTCACCTATAGTTGGAGGTTTAAAATGAGATAAATGATAATGAATATTGGGTGGAAAAAAAAAAGAGCTTAGGTGACGTGCAGAGAAAAAGGAGTAGATATTAATTGTTCTTATTAAAATGCCAAACATTTAGTAGATATTAATTGTTCTTATTAAAATGCCAAACATTTAGTAGAACCAATTGAAAAATAACAACAGGACCCATTATTATTCGTTATAAGAATATATATTGTACGAGGAATACAGAAAAAAAAAAACATCATGACTGGTGGAATAGAACATAATCCAGAAACCCCATTACTGCCGGCAACATTTTCTGGCTCTTCTGATTCAAATGGTATCTTGATTTTTCTTAAAAATTCTATCTTGATGACCTTTTTATAGTAAATGGTATCTTGATTTTTCTTAAAAACTGTGTCTTGGTGACTTTGTATAGGAAAATGTTGTGTTGATTTTGTTAAAGATTCTATCTTTTTGAATAGGGGTAGTAAATGGTGTCTTTGATTTTTGTTAAAAATTCCATCTTTATGACTTGGTGTAGCAAAATGGTATCTTGATTTTTGCTCAAACTTCTGTCTTTCTGACTTGGTGTAACAAAATGTTGGCTTGATTTTGTTAAAGATTCTCTCTTTTTGAATAAGTGTAGTAAATGGTGTCTTCATTTTTTGTTAAAAATTCCATCTTTATTACTCTCTCTATTCCATATTAACTGAGTTTTTGGGGTTTTTTTCATTGTTCAAAGTTCAAGATGGATGTTTGAAACTTTTTCCATATTTGCTCTTTCCTTTAAGGAAGTTTGATTATTTGTAGGAAATGAATTGCACTACTTGCAAATTTATATTTATGACTTCACAAATGACAATAGTGGAAAGTATAGTTTAAATTATGTGTTTGCATATTTTTCTTAATAAGTGTGCATTGCCTCACAAATTCAGTTAATATGGAATAGAGGGAGTATGACTAGGTGTAGCAAAATGGTATCATGATTTTTGTTAAAAATTGCATCTTGATGACTTTGTGTAGCAAAATGTTGTCTTGATTTTGTTAAATATTCTATCTTTTTGAATAGGTGTAGTAAATGATGTCTTGATTTTTGTAAAAAATTCCATCTTTATGACTTGGTGTAGCAAGATGTTATCTTGATTTTGCCTCAAACTTCTGTCTTTCTGACTTGGTGTAGCAAAATGTTGTCTTGATTTTGTTATGTTGTCTTGATTTTGTTAAATATTCTATCTTTTTGAATAGGTGTAGTAAATGATGTCTTGATTTTTGTAAAAAATTCCATCTTTATGACTTGGTGTAGCAAGATGTTATCTTGATTTTGCCTCAAACTTCTGTCTTTCTGACTTGGTGTAGCAAAATGTTGTCTTGATTTTGTTATGTTGTCTTGATTTTGTTAAATATTCTATCTTTTTGAATAGGTGTAGTAAATGATGTCTTGATTTTTGTAAAAAATTCCATCTTTATGACTTGGTGTAGCAAGATGTTATCTTGATTTTGCCTCAAACTTCTGTCTTTCTGACTTGGTGTAGCAAAATGTTGTCTTGATTTTGTTATGTTGTCTTGATTTTGTTAAATATTCTATCTTTTTGAATAGGTGTAGTAAATGATGTCTTGATTTTTGTAAAAAATTCCATCTTTATGACTTGGTGTAGCAAGATGTTATCTTGATTTTGCCTCAAACTTCTGTCTTTCTGACTTGGTGTAGCAAAATGTTGTCTTGATTTTGTTA
>JAJONR010013445.1:0-11066 GCA_029582245.1 Solanum etuberosum
TTGTTTTTTTCAAATATATAATTGTTTCAACCCCCCCCCCCCCCCCCCCCCCCAAAAAAAAAAAAAAACGTTGTTATCAATGGGATCGGACCAATACATATGCTACATCGTCTATTGCTGCTAATTTTGATACAGATATTCGATTTAATTATATATAACTTTATGACGATAAAAATAAAATAGGAATTTCAATCTTTTGAACTCGAAGATTTTAAAAGAATAAACCAAATAAAAAAAATTCCAAACTCAATTTTAGAAGACGAAAATAAAAAATAACAAGTTATGTATGGAATTTGAACTGTCAATTTAAATCGTAAAGAGGTGTAGCCAACGATTATTGCACTAGAGGACACTTTGAAATTTGGTGCACACATGCATATATATGTTTGAAGTAATCTGGTAATAACAGTCATTCATTATGATTTATGATAATATTACATTATAATGACATGATTTTCTTAATAGTTGATTTTTCACATTATATCTTACTTCTTTATTATATAACAACTAGTATTAGTATTGATTTGATTTTGATTTGAGCTTTATTAGAGTCACTATATTTATGAATAACACAAATATTTGATTTTTTTTTTTGTTAGCATGAATTGAGCTTTATTTATCTATGGATTATAATCTTTATTGGACTATTTAAAATTAAAGTCTCAAACATGAAATAATATGTTAAGAGATAAAAACTATGAAAAATATATGAAATATTTATAAATTATATCAAAGTAAATATTTTTATGTACAAAATAAATTTAATGTGTGTGTGTCTATATATATATATATATAAGGGTTGATTTGGATTCGAAATGACTTTTTTTTAGCTAAAACCAAACTAACCCAGCCCAACCCAAGTATAGTCAGATATTATTTTCAATACCAAACCACTAGCCAAGTTTTTTTTCGATTTGATTCGATTTGTGGTTTGATTCGATTTTATTTACCCCTAATAACAATATTCTACTTATAACAACAGTGACATTCATTATATAGCGGTATACTTTTGTTTGTAAAATTACTCTTATATAACATTCATACTGAAAAAGTAGACAAGTAACATGATTACAACAAAGTAAATCATCTCTTAATTTTTTTAAATTAAATAAATAAAAATAAATATCTATTTTTAATGTAATAAACAAATAAAAATATATGGTAAAACACGATTTAATTAAGAGAAAAAGGACGGTTGACTAAGCAATCCATAATGTTAATAATAAACGTGTTCAAGTGAATTGAAGCGACATTTTAGTCCCTACCTATATAGCTTGGTGAACCTCTCACGGTCTCACCTTTAACGAAGATTATGATGAAGTGGTCAGTACTTATTTATTTTTTAATTAAAAATTTTATATTTAAATTTTGCAAAATAAAGTGGCATGAATTTAAATTAATTAAGTATACACAAAATATTTATTTAATTTTAGAGGGGAAAAAAAAGAGGTGACTGGAATTATATCGTCCAACTTTAGCTATCCCTAATGAAAATTATAGCTTCTATTTAGGTAATTATCATTCCATAATTAGTAGGTTGGATGAAACAGTACTTAATCTATTAATTTTGTTAGATTAAAATCAAATCTACGTAACTGAATCATGAACATTGTGCAATATAATACATACTACGAGTTTTATAAAGGGCACAGTATTAATTAGTTTTCCCGTTGTTATAATTAAAAGGGTTTTGCAAGTCAATAAATAATTTTAACGAAGTATATAATTAGTTTAAAATTATAAATTTTATCTTTTAAGGATATTTACTTATAGATATATATATTCAATTAACTTAGAGCCTATTTGAATTGGTTGAATTTAAGTAGTTTTTTTACTTTTCAAATGCTGAAAAATACATTTTAAGTGTTTTAAAATTTATAAAAGATAAAAAAAAAACTAAAATAATTAATCAAAGCCAAACAACTTAATTTTAAGCCAAAAATAATAAGTTTAGATAGCATGAATTTTGCTAAAACGACTCTAATAAAAGTCTTTTTGAATTAACTTAAGTATTTTTAAGTTAAAATAGTTTTGCAGTACTTTACTTTGAAATAAAAGAGATAGTAATACTCCAACAGTACTTTACTTTGAAATAAAAGAGATAGTAACATTTTTCATATAGATTCATGATAATACAAAGAAAATCCCAGCATTTTACATAATATTAATAACTAGAAATAAACAAATAAATAAAAAGCTTACATTAATCATACTAGAGACTTAGAAGCATCCTCAAGATCATACCTTCATGTCTTCACATGACCAAATTTAAAGATAAATAAATTACTTTTTAGGTTCAAAATCCATCCAATTACTTTCACTAGGTGGTCCAGTACTATAACTTGAAGAATTCCCAAAATCCATTGGAAATCTTAGAAAATCTTCTTCTTGATTATGATAATGACTTGCTTCTTGTTGTTGTTGTTCCAACGACGTATTTGGTGAAATAAAATTACCTCCTGATGATGATTGTTGATGATGATGATGATAAAAACTTGGTTGATCTGAAACCCCAAAATTCATCATATGATCAATATTATTGTTGCTTCCATCGCGAAGTAATTGTGCATAGTGATGAACATTAGGGAAATGTTGTTGATATAAATTAGGCTGAGTGACCATCTGAGGAATATTATTATTATTATTAAACGAGTAGTGTTGTTGTTGATGATCCATTAATTGTTGTTGATGAGTTGTAGTAAGATATTGAGTATTTCCTGATTGAACTCTTTCAGGAA
This sequence comes from Solanum etuberosum, assembly GCA_029582245.1. Taxonomy (NCBI): domain Eukaryota; kingdom Viridiplantae; phylum Streptophyta; class Magnoliopsida; order Solanales; family Solanaceae; genus Solanum; species Solanum etuberosum. The sequence goes on from JAJONR010013445.1 coordinate 2,739, forward strand.
AATTGAGTTTAGCTTTGTTGCCTTTGAATCTAAGTGCCGCTTCATCATAAGCAAGTGCCGCGGCTTCAGCAGTATCAAATGTCCCTAGCCATACTCGTGCAGCCTTCTTTGGATCGCGTATTTCAGCAGCCCATTTTCCCCATGGCCTTTGTCGCACCCCTCTATAATGTCGTTTTCTTTGTTGGTTCCCTTCACACATTCAATTTAATGTTTATATACTGACAGTATTGACAATATAATTTAGTTAAAGTTAAATAAATTAAATTAAACCATGTAGTTGTTGAAAATAATACTATCCATGTGTAAAATGTGTCTTGTGTACTAGAAAATCAAGTTGCGCACGCACAATAGGAATTAATATAGGGTAGTTGAAGAAATTAATATAAATGAGTTTTTCCTTTTTCTTATTTTTTTGCTTTTGCTTTGAAGAAATTACATGGAAAAAGTTGTTTTAGCTAGGAAGATACATATAGTTAGAGAAGAATGAAAGATATATATATATATATATACTTGTATAAGATTATAGTCACACAAAAATGTACGATTTTTACCACATAGTAAGCCATAGCTAATTATTCATCCCTTTATTTTATTAGTGAAGATCGATTTTAACAAAGATACATATATTTTATTGATTAAGAAAAATATACAAGTTTGTGTCCAACTAGATACGTACCTTGTTCTTGAATTTGATTTGTTGTTGTTTGAGGTAGGGTTAATGGATTAATTCCATGCACGGACGATGACGATGACGAAGAGATATTCGTAGTATTATTATTATTATTACTATTATTTGTGTTGCCAATAACCTGAGAGAGAACAGAAACCATAGCAGACATATCATGTTGAGATCGAGCTGAATAAATAGGGAAAATAGATTCATTAATATCCTCTTTCTCCTCCGATTCATTGGATGAAAAGGGCCTCTTCCCATACCTTCGATCCACGATTGCTACTTTTATAATGATCACTACGTGAACTTCAGATATCAAATGATTAAACCGATGAAGAAAAAAATGGAAGAAGAGAATAGAGGAATGAATTGTTGCTTGCTAGGGTTTACTACTATATATACTTGTGAATGTGAACCAACACTTATCATGCTATGTGTGGAAAGAATATGTGGCTCATGCCTTTCGGTTTCGGTGGCTTTTTTTACTATTTATGGATGGGAAAACAATTACACACTTTTTTTTTGGATAGTTGCTTTCTTCTTTTATAACCTTTCGTCTCAATTTACGTGCCACAAATCTCAACTCGTAATTTGAAAAAGAAAGATAAGGAAATTCAATTAGAGATAAGCTGCCCATAAGCATCATGGCATAGGTAAAAGGGAACGAGGAGGCAAGCCCCCCATCTTGTTCTCTTTTTCACCTTTTTTTTACTTTTTTTTTCAAAAAAAATAGTATGTCTATATATATATATATATAAAACATCTTTTTATATCCTTGTTATATTCTTAATGATATACTCCCTTTATTTCATATTAAGTGACTTTTTAATTGGGCATTTTTTCATTATTCAAAATAATTGAAGTATTCAAAGTTCAAGATAAATGTTTGAAAATTTTCTCTATTTGCCCTTTCTTTTAATGAAGTTTTATATTTTCTAGATGATAATTAAATTACACTACTTATAAAGTTATATTTATGATTTCACAAAAGACAATAGGGAAAAATACGTTTTAAATTATGCCTTTGAATGTTTTTTTTAATAATGTGACATTGCCTCACAAGTTCACTTAATATGGAATAAATGGAGTATAATTTATCATCTATATAAGAGGATCGATGTTTGAATTGACTCATTTTAAATGTTTTAAGTCAAAATAATTTGCAGTGTTTGAGTAAATTTTAAAAAAGTGCTTATAAGTACTTAATTTAAGTTAAAATGATAAAATTAAGTCAAAAGTCCATCCAAACAGGCTCGACTTATAAGCCAAAAGTTATAAATTAAAAATCTTAACTTATAACTTATTTTTATCATTTTAACTTAATATTAAACACCTATAAACACTTTTTAATTTATCTGAACACTAAAAAAATCTTAAAAGTTATTTTACCTTAAAAACATATCTAAAATAAGTCAATTCAAATAAATAAATATATGAAAAGAGTGTATATCAGAGAAACAGAGTGCTTAATTTTTTCAAACATAAGCAATCATACCAAAAAAAAAAGAAAACTTTATAGCTAATCAAACAATGTAATAACATGCAAAAAAATATATATATAATCACAATTCACAATATTACAAGGTATATGTCAACAGTCAAATGAAATACTTATATATAATTGATGAAAGATAAAGGAAAATAATAAATCAAATGAAGATATTGGAGTTTCAGTTTTCATACTTTGACTGTAATTAATTAATCATGACAAAAGAAGTTCCCACGTTTTATATTTTCAATAATTCAAATTTATTCCATTTCTATATCTAAATAAATATATAATACGTGTCCACATGACACCTACGTCTTGAAGTTTTTATTCAACAACTAGATACAAATTCGGGCTCAATATATATTACATTATTTATTTTAATTTAGGAAAAATAATTTAAATACATAACTTATTTTATCATATTCTTTAAAAAAAATTACTATGTGAATAAATTACAAAATTCTCTACTCTCTCCTATTCTCAGATACATTATTGTACCCGATATATCGGGACGTTGAGTGATGTATCTAATATCCGAAACCTGGACGCAAACGTTTTGGGATGTATCCGAATTCCACCAAATTTAAGGGATTTTTGTAATTTGAAAACGAATAGAAACAAGATGTAATTAGCTTTTAACACTGAGATTTTATATAAAATTCCCTTTAATTTATGTGAAACGGATATAATGAGGAGGAGTAAACTAAATTTTTAAATAGTTTTGTTATTAATTATTTTTATAATATTTTTAATGTGTTTTTCAAATAATATTTGTGGCACATGTGATATTTTAAGACTTAAACAATTTTTAATATACATATTTTGAATATTTAAAGTTGTTAATTATTGTGATTTATGTGGTACATGCGAAATTTTCATCATTGTGATTTATGATACTCTTAGTTAACGTAATTTTTTAAATAATATATGTTACCCCTTTGTCTCAATTTGTGTGGCACGGATTGAATTTTGAAAGTTAATCAAACTTTTAATATATTTTTATATATACTAAAAAAGAAAATAAAACGAAACATATGAAATATTGTAATTTATAGTACTATTTTTAATTAATTTTTAAAGACATAATATATCAAAAAGAAAAATAAATAAAAAATACTATATATATAGAAAAAAGAAGACAAAATTTGCGAAGAAAGACAAATCGATCGATTGACGCTGAGCTCCACAAATATTTGCTCTTCTAATATATAGTAAAGTAATAGTAGTACATGAGAAATTAATTAAAGAGTAGGAAAAAAGGAGTGGGAAGTGATGGATTAATTAGCATATCTCCTAAATTTTTTATCTTCTTGTGATTAATGAATTATTAAAAAAATAAAATCTTCATGTGATAAACTGTAAATATGTAACGTAATGTTTTATCTGTATTTTGATATTTTGAAGAAACTATTGCTAATTATAGCATATATATATAACACTTTCTTCTTTATATATGGGTAAAAGAGTATCGATTAATTATTATATTAATTAAAATACGATAGAAAAATACATGGGTGAGAGGTATGTGACGGAGAAAAGCAAACAAACTCATGCGTAAAAGAAAAGAAAAGAGGATTTAATTAATTTATATATATACGTCGATAGTGTAAAGAATTTTTATGCTAATACTAATAATTGATTATTTACTACATTTTTCAGGTTACTAAATCAAAACGAGTAGCATGTACTTGTTATCGTAGGTTATGTTAGTGTGATGGTATAAAAACTATATAAATTAGAGAGAATTCCACCTTTTATATAAATTTCAAGTTTTTTCTTGCATCCCCATGGTCAAATGGTGGAAGAGGACCTAACCTCTACTTATTCATTTCATGTACTATTTTTTAAAAAGATAAAAAATAATAATAATATTTTTTTTGCATTCTTCGATTGGATGAGTACAGTGTAATTTATCGATCAAACTACGTATTGTATTATAATTAAAATGAAGATGTACAGACTTACATGCAAATGACAAAACGATAAAACATTGCTATTATTAATAGTGCACCATTTCTTTTCTTTTTTGGGTGATTAATCCTTTCTTATAAGAATCTTGAGAAGAAAAATTGATATTTTTATAGGTAGTAATAACAATGACAACCTCTTTGAATTCAAATGGCGTATTTCTTTGAACATATATACAACTCCAGCTTTATTATACTAGAAAAATTACATAAATACACAACTTAAGATATCATTATCTCTAAAATTTCCTATCGTTTCAAAAAATTACAAAAATCCCTTCTGGAATACATTTCTATCCCCTCTCGAATACATCCCTCCCCTCTCAGATACATCTCTCTCATTATTTAATGTATCATTTGCAATGTATCGGACAAGCAAGAAATGTATCGGACAAGCAAGAAATGTATCCGAGGGAAATGAAAAATTCAAAATTTTTGCAATTGGGAAAACTTTCAAAATATGATGTAATTAACCCCCAAATATATAGGATTTCTGTAAGTTTCCCTAGAACGGTTAACTTGATCATTAGACCTACGAACGATACTTCTCACTACATTTATGTGTAGAACATTTCAAGCTTTCGTTTGGACATGCGATATGAACCATTCGACATGTTGCATGATCAGCTTTTACTGATAACACCTCAATACCCTAATGATAATAAACCCATATAAATGTTTCTCTACTTAAAAATCTCACTATAAGCTACTAATGTTACAGGTTCCAAAACTTCTGCAAATGCAAAGCAAGGCCAGTTTTGTTTGAACTGATGAGTAGCACAAAATAAGTCTTTCTTTAGCTCCTTTTGTACAGAAGAAGAAAAGAAAATAGGCACCAGTTTCCCTCAAGCCCTGAAAGCATAATTGACTACCAAAACCTCCCTCAATTCAGAAGCAACTGAAGAAAGAACAGTTTATGATTGCGAAAATGGATTCTTAAAACAGGACTCTTACGAAATATTAGGACAAATGTGATGTGTAGACCAAGGACAGAGCGGTAGCTATGTGAAAGCCACTGTCTCTAATCCATTGCTAGAACATCACAGACTTTGACACAGGAAATGTTGCACTAAATACAACGAAGTTCAAAACTTTGGAGTCTATTAAAGACATTCCTATGTGCTAAGAGAGTTGAATGTCTCCAAGCTTTCATCATAGATAACCTTTACATGGAGTGGATTCTGAAGGCTTCAATAGCCTCTAGATCCAATCAAACTCGAAAACTGTTTCAGCTGCCTGGACGCAGAATTATGCCAAGTGCAAAGCTGATATCAACAGCACTTCCATTCAGGTTTCCTTTCATAATCATCTTTCAGTACCACACACCAGGCCCATGAGTTTCTTTTGGTGTAAGGCATCGAGACATACGCTTTTACGTGACAAAATTCCCCAGACATATGGGGAAAATGATTGGGAATAGTAATGCCTCTCTCAGCAACTCAAATGATTTTGTGCAACCCAATGTTCAAATCAGAAGATATAGAAATGAGGAGCGGGACCGCATGATGCCAAATAGCTTTGAAGACTCTCTTTTGGTGGGCTTTAATGGACTGAGATGGTTTGTGTGAATTGTACCTTATGTCAAAAATGTGGATGACTGGATCAACCGACCCAGATGTTATGTACAAGCCATCAGGTGACCAAGCCTGGTTTATGAGAGCCGACTGTGAGTCACTACTTTCTTGCTTCCACCCAAAGGCCTGAACCTCTGTCTGCCTCAATCTAAAATCAAATAAGCGAAGCTGCCTCTCTATAGTCCTGCATTATAAACATGCAGTCAGAATTAGATTAAACAAAATGTGACTATGCAAGTATATCCCCTCAAAAGACACATTTGTGCTTAAATACTACCTAGTGCAAGATGATGTTTCCAAGTGTATTAATATCACAAACAGAACTAATCAAGATTGCAAGATTAAAGAAGCTTGGTACTTGTATTTAAAAAATATGAATACAAGAATGAACCTTGAGAACCTGCACTAATGTCACCATGTTTTCTCCATATAAGGCCATAATCCCCCAGCTTTTCGGAGGTTTCCTAGCATTCCTAAAGCAATCCAGGCGATCACGGTTTTGATCAATTTGTCCTGCTTCTCTTGACTAAAGTATGGATCCTTTTTAAATGCCAGAATTCACAGTACTAATAAATGCCTCTGCACTAGTAGGTCTAAGATAAAAGGCTTGTCTAAAAGATTGAAGCTTCCAACATAAAGCACTATATCTTCCTTCCCCTCCATCTTAATTACACCAATTTCTCCTCAGACCACTTGCATTTCAGAAGAATCTGGCTCTTAATTTAGTTCATAGCATTGCATTCTTTCCTTGCTTTGCATAGAATCCATTTAAATGATGGTTTGGACTTTTGATCCTGCTTCAACTAAAAGATCGCAACTCAGCCATTAACATGATAGAACCATCCACATATATTACTATGGCCACCCTCATTCTACTAACTGATCCCTTCAACCCCAAAGGCTGAAGATCTTATCACTGTCAAGGCTACTATATGATTAGTTTTTTTTTCTGGACTGGTTCTTACTATTCATTACAATTTGGGGAAGTGTCACAAAAAACAAATAAGGAGAACAGTATTGCTGTGTAGTTTGGTTCTGCCGTAGAAAATTTCAAATGTTTAAATATGATCATGATCATGCTCATTCCTGTGACTACATCAAAACCAGAAGCATGTCTTAATTTATTTATTTTGGGAAGGTAACAGTTTTGTATTAAATTCCAAAAAATCAAACCTGCCACAACTTGTTACAGGTTTACTAATTACAAATAAAGGAGAGTATCAGGAAGATCTTCAATCCTAAATAGCAAAAATTACAAGGTGCCTAAAGCATTCATTACTGATTCTAGATCTTCCATATACTCCTGTTTACACCAAAAATGAAATAAAACCAAGCAATTCATCTTCATCTTCTGGATGTTGTTACTTTTGTTCTGGAAGCATCTGAGGTTCCTCTCTTTCCACACAGACCACCAGATACATGTGGGAATGATCTTCCATCTTTCTTTATGACCAGAAATGTAGGCAAAGCTACTCATATCTTCAGGGCCTGGACAATATTTCTTGGCATCACCCAAAGTAGGCCCTTCGAATTGATGAAACTGCTCCACAAAATATTAGTGATCCTACCGTAAAGAAAGAGGTGATTGACTGTTTCAGCCTCTTCTTCACACAGGAAACACCTAGGACACAGTTGGATACCCCTTTTCATGAGGTTTCCTGAGTCAAAACAGCCTGCTTTGCTAGTAGCCAAGTGAAGCAGGACACTTTAAGAGGTATTTTAACTTTCCAGATAAGTTTCCATGGCCAGCCAGTAACCTGATAGGTGAAAGGGTTGAACTTTTTGTAAGCTTCCTTCACACTGAAATTTCCTTTGCAGTTATGATGCCAAAACAATCCATCTTGGGAGGTAGAGGTTCCTTTGAATTGCTCAAGGATTCCAAAGAACTCTACTAGTCTTTGGATCTCTCAATCATTTAGGAGCCTTCTAAATCTAAGATTCCATCCCTGATTTGACCAAACTTCTGCCACAGTGTCTTTTTGTTGTTGGTTCAGAATGTAGATATCTGGGAAGAGGGTTTTTAAGGAGCCTTGTTCTAACCAGTTGTCTTTCCAGAAGGAGACCTTCATGCCATTTCCTATTCTAATGCTGCAATTTTCTCTTAGTTTCGGCCAAAGGTTTCTGATGGCACTCCAGAGGCTAGTTCCATAAGTACTAGTGACCATTTTGGTAGACCAGTGATCCTCCATTTCATACTTCTGGTTGATAAGTTCTTTCCATAGTGCTTGTTCACTGGATGCCAGACTCCATAGCCATTTCATCATAAGGCTTTGGTTCTGAATCTTCAAATTCCTTACCCCAAGACCTCCTTTTTGTTTGCTCCCAATCAATTCATCCCACTTAACCAAGTGGAATTTCTTAGTGTCACTATTTCCTTCCCATAGAAAATTCCTTCTTATTGCATCAAGTCTATCAATGACCCCATCTGGGATAGGAAAGATAGACATCATGTAGGTAGGCATGGAATCGAGAACACTATTGATGAGAGTGAGTCTCCTGCCAAGGGAGAGATATTGACTCTTCCAGTTCACCAATCTTCTTTCACACTTCTCGACCACCTCATTCCAGATTCCTGAGGACTTGCTTTTTGCTCCTAGTGGCATGCCCAAATATACAGTTGGT
>JAJONR010013447.1:0-11244 GCA_029582245.1 Solanum etuberosum
GGCAGCCAACAATCAACAATAACGGCTACAAGTATAACAACGATAACAACCCAATTACATTGCTCCTAAGCTTTAAGGAAACATGCCGTAAGAAGGGAATAGCCTTAACATACCTTTTTCGCTGAATTCACGTGGCCTAACGACTTTTACCCATAGCCCCCCCTCGCTACTACAATAAGGCAGGACCATAATCAACCCACGAAAATAGAAGATACCATGATAATTCGATAAAAGATATGTATTTCCGTCGTAAATTACTATTTGTGGCTTATCAAAACTAGAGTCGATGAAAGAAGGGTCTTACCTTGATCTTAAGTTCGAAATACACCTCAAACCCATAAAGTTTGTCCAAACCCATGCTGTCCCAACACCAAAGTATGATATGCTACGAAATCGATAAAACAAATTATACCATGATGACGAGCTCAACGCGTAGAACAACTTTCGTCAAGGACTTAAGTCAAGAAACTATATAATTTGGTTGATCCTAGACGTGGGTTTTCTAAATTTTATGGTTATTAATTGAAAAAAATGAAGAAAAGTCAAAGAAGAAGATATATAAAGAGTTCCACCGACCTAGGGGGCCCACCTCACGTGCCTGCTTGCGCAGTCTCACAAAAATGTGAATATCTCTCTATTCTGAAGTCGTATGAACAAACGGTTTGATGCGTTGGAAATTAGACTCATAGACCTTCGATTTTCTGGGTTGTAGACCCCATAACTTTTTCATTCATGAGATACTTCTAGAAGCAACCTTGATTCATTAATGTGGGAGACTTACCTTTAACCAACATTTAAGACCATGTGAGATATCAACATGGAATCTGGTGGCTACCCCAAATCGAAAAAGGTGTTCTCACTTGCCAAGGTAAGAACCATGAACTTCTAGCTTGCGTGGATCCACTAGCTAATGTCTATCTAGACAACCTATTATGTCATATAGTTTATGGGGCATGGGTAATCGGCACTTGTCCACTCGGTGTAAAGCATAACTCCCATAAAATATTCATTATTCATAACTTTCTTAACATTTATAAGACATGGGTAATCACCTCTTGTCTTATCATTGGAGGTCATGGGTAATCACCGCTTGCCTCGTTATTATAATAACTCCTTAACTTTGATTCATTTTAGGTGAAAAAACTTTTCAACCTTAGAATCCTTTATGTGAGAAAAGCTTTCACATTCACGCATTGAGTAATTATGTGAGAAGTCCTTTCACAACAATCAACCCACAACCACATTATTTATGCTTTACTCTCAAAGTAACTTATATCATTTTTCATCAATTTCGTAAAAACATGCATATCTTCATAACTTATCTTTCATGATTCAAAACCCACATTATATCATCATAGCTTAGAAAAGATGGGTTATGCATGGGTTCACGGGGAATAGTCTTACAACATGGAATTATCTCAATTCATGCATAATAGTTCATAAAATAGTCAAATAAATCAACATTGGAAGAAACCCATGACATAAAAGAAAACTCTAACTTAAATTAGGGATTTCTAGCTTCTGAATTGAGAAATTTAGGAACTCTATAGAGGAAAGAGCTCCATAGATGAAGAATATCATACCTCGATGCCAACAACTTGAAATCAAATGGGGATTACGAGACTTGATCTTGAAACCCTAAGTTTCTTCTTCAAACTTCTAGAGAGAGAAATATTTGGGGAGGATGAAATTGTTCTTCTTTTGGGAAATTGAAAGAATGAATTGAATTGGGTGATTTTGGGGGTAAAAATCTTTATATAGGTCTTTGGGTTAATGGTAAAACCACATGGTATTGAATTAAAATAATTAGGAAAAGACCCAAAAGTCCATGACTTAAAAATAATGCAACCACTTCACGGTTGCCTTCACGGTCCTTCAAGGATCCCACGGGCAGTTATGGCCGCCGTGGTCCTTGACCAGTGGCAAGAAAAAGGACCCTTCCTGGTAAGTCACTTGACGACCCCTACCACGGCCCGTTGATGAGTCTGGGATTTCGACTCTCTTAGGGCTTATTATTCTTAGTTTTAGTGTCCTCGATGCCTATTTTATGCTCTAAACTGATGTTTAAATGCTAATTTGCAGATATAAAGGTAAAAGAGTAAGGTAAGGACATTAACGGGCAAAAAAAGTGAAAAAGATGAAAAAGGCTGAAGATTGTGAAAGCTGGTAATCGCCAAAGCTACTCAGCGAACCACCGAGTGGCACTTCAGCTCGCCCAATGGTCCAGACTGCCAACCTTGGAGAGAAGCCAACTTGGCATTGGAAGTGGACCTTCGGCGAACCGCCGAATGGATTAGCGACAAAGAATTGGATCGCCTAAAGTTACAAGGTCTGAAGGATGCGGAGTCAAGGCAAACTGACGATAAAGAGGGGAAATTTCCGCATCGACGACTTGGTTGGCGATGATCTACTAACTCCTTCAAGTGACCCTGAAGGCCAAAATCTGAAAAACATATAAATTATTTTTGCAAAAAGAGAAAAGGGGATGCAGAGTAATCCTGCCATTGTTAGACTCAGAGCTTTTGACTGTGTAAAACCCCGACTTTTCGGAACACTAATTTAACACGTACCTTCTTGGAAAAACAAAGAGGGTGAGTAATGAATTAAGAATGATGTCGTATGTCATATTTTAAGTGTTCAACTTGGTCATTGCACATCATGAAAAGGTCCCATTTAGCATAATTTTTCATACTTAATGCATTACTATCATACTTGGTACATGTTTCTACTAACGCATACTCTTGCCTACATTATCCCAAATGTAGGGTCCGACGTTCCAGAGTTGAATCTCCATGGCTAGGGATCATTTAGTAGATATCAAAGATTTGTGAGTCCTCAGTTTCTGTGGACAAAGACTTTATTTTATATTGTCTTTACTTTTCAGTCTTGTATGTGATGTAATGGTTATGTCCCGATCACTCTTTGTACTAGATGGCTTTGAGACATTGTTTAGACTACCGCTGCATTTTTATAAAACTCTGAATTGTCTTTTAAATTCTCTTGAATTTATATTATCTTGTATGATGCATGCTAAGTTTCTTGTGTAGGGCCTCTCAGGGTTCTATACGCCATGTTACACCTAGGTCTACATTGGATCGTGATAAAAATTTTAATTAGAGCACAAGGTTTAGAAAGGTCCTAGGATGTCTCATAAGCCACGTCGTGTAGAATATTATTCATGAGTGTGAAGCGTACCACACTTATCAATAAGAAGCTATAAGATGATTAGGAAACTTCACTTCTTTCATTACTCTAAGTCGTGGGATAGAGTTTAACTATATAATGTCTCTCTCCTAATCCTTATTCGATGCTCTACAGGATATGGCCACTTGAAGGGTGCTAGAAGGAATGTGGAACAAAAGGCTCCTCCTCAAGCTCCTAAAGTTCTGGTTGACTCTTTGGCCGAACAAGTGACTAATGCGGAGTTTAGGGCTTCTTTTCAAGTGTTGGCTCAAGCCATGACGGCTCAAGCCAATAGGGAGGTTGCGGTCCCCGTGAACCTAATTATGTGTACGGCGGCAACTAGAGTGAGAGACTTCACTAGAATGAATCCTCAGGAGTTTCATGGTTCTAAGGTTGATGAATATCCTCAAAAGTTCATTGATGAATTGTATAAGGTATTGATGATCATGGGAGTGACGTTGGTAGAAAAGGAAGAATTGGTCGCCTACCAACTTAAAGGTGTTGCTCAAATTTGGTTCAACCAACGGAAGGAAGGAAGGGCAATTGATGCGGGTCCTCTCGATTGGAAAAAGTTTAATGTTGCTTTCCTTGATAGGTTCTTTCCTCTTGTGAGAAGGGAGGCAAAGGTACTTGAGTTCATCAACCTTCGTCAAAGAAACATGAGTGTGAAGGAATATGCTTTGAAGTTCACACAATTGTCTCGATATGCTCCTACTATGATTGTCGATCCTATGGCAAGGATGAGTAATTTTGTTTTGGATGTGTCTGAGATGGTGGTTAAGGAATGTTGTACCACTATGCTTATCAATGATATGGACATTTCTCGCCTCATGGTTCATGCTCAACAAATTGAAGAAGAGAAACTTAAGGAAAGGTCTAGGAAGGCGAAGAAGGCAAGGACCAGTGATGGTAACTTCTCACATTCAAGGTCTGATGGACATGGTCTTTCTAATTTTCAACAAAGATTTTTCGGTCAAGGTTACTCCAATGATCCTCCTAAGTTCAACAAAGATAGTCTAACCCTAAGCCTCAAGGAGGGAATGGTGGTGGATCTTCATTGCCTACTTGTGCTAAGTGTGGAAAGAAGCATGAGAGTAGATGTATAGCCGGTTCTAATACTTTCTTTGGTTGTGGTAAGATGGATCACAAGATAAGAGATTGTCCATCAGTTGCTAAGAATGATGGAGATAATCGTCGAAGGGCTCAACCTTATCCTTCCAGTTATAGTGGGAGTCAGAAGCAAAACAGATTTTATGCACTTCAGACTCGTCATGAGCAAACTCTCGATGTGGTTACCGGTATGTTGAATGTTTTCCAACTTGATGTTTATGCTTTAATTAACCCCGGTGCTACCTTGTCTTTTGTGACGCCATATGTGGCTGTGAGGTTTTATTTTCTTCCGGAAGTGTTGTTAGATCCTTTTACTGTCTCCACTCCTGTTGGTGATTCTATTGTGGCTAAGAGGGTCTATAGAAAGTTTCCCTTCTCCTTGACCCATAGAGTCACACATGTTGATCTTGTAGAGCTTGATAAGCTAGATTTTGATATTATTCTTGGTATTGATTGGCTGCATTAATGTTATGTTTCTATCGATTGTAGAACCTACGTAGTCAAGTTTCAGTTTCCAAATGAGCCTATCCTTCAGTGGGAAGGAGGAAATTCTATGCCAAAAGGTTGGTGTGTTTCTTGTCTTAAAGCTAGAAAGATGATTTCTAAGCATTGCATATACCATCTAGTTAGCGTGAGGGATATGGATTCTGAAAACTCTACTCTTGAGTCGATCCCTATTGTAAATGAGTTTCTGGAAGTGAATCTATATGATCTACTCGGTATTTCTCCCGAAAGGGAAATAGACTTCGATATTGACCTTCTCATAGATATGCAACCTATATCTATTTCTCCTTACTGAATGGCTCCGGTAGAACTTATGGTATTTAAAGAGCAGTTGAAAGATTTGTTGGATAAGGGTTTCATCCGACTGAGTATCTCTCCATGGGTGCTCCAATTTTTTTTTGTTCGAAAGAAAGATTGTTCACTTCGTATGTGTATTGACTACCATCAATTGAACAAGGTTACCATTAAGAATAAGTATCCTATTCCAAGGATAGATTATTTGTTTGACCAACTTCAAGGAGCAAGTTGCTTCTCTAATATTGACCTTCAGTCAAGTTATCACCAATTGAGGGTGAAGGAAGATGACATTCTGAAGACGGCCTTTCAAACTCGATATGGTCATGATGAGTTTTTGGTAATGTAGTTTGGCTTGACTAATGCCCCAACCGAATTTATGGATTTAATGAATAGTGTGTTTAAACAATACCTGGATATGTTTGTGATTGTGTTCATTGATGATATATTGATCTATTTGAGAAGTGAGGATGAGCACACCGATCATTTGAGGATTGTGTTGCAAGTTCTCAAGGACCAACAACTCTTTGCAAAGTTTAGCAAATGCAAATTTTGGTTGAGATATGTAGCTTTTCTTGGTCATATCCGCTAAGGGTATTGAGGTAGATCCGAAGAAGACGGAGGCGGTTAAGATTTGTCCTAGACTTGTATCCCCTTCAGATATTAGAAGTTTCTTGGGCTTAGCTAGTTACTATAGAAAGTTTGTTGAAGGGTTTTCTTCGATTGCCTCTCCATTGACGACATTGACTCAAAAGAAGGTTAAGTTCATATGGTCTGAGGCATGTGAAAAGAGTTTTCAAGAATTGAAAGATAGACTTACTTCTGAACTAGTGTTGACTTTATCAGAAGGGATTGATGGATTTATTGTCTATTGTGATGTCTCAAGGATTGGGTTAGGATGTGTCCTTATGCAAAATGGAAAAGTCATTGCCTATGCTTAAAGGCAACTTAAGATTCATGAAAAGAATTATACTACCCATGACCTTGAACTAGTGGCAGTTGTGTTGGTTCTTAAGATTTGAAGGCACTATTTGTACGGTGTTCATGTAGATGTCTTTACCGACCACAAGAGTTTGCAATACGTGTTTAAGCAGAAAGATCTAAATATTCACCAAAGTAGGTGGCTTGAGTTACTAAAGGATTATGACATGAGTGTTCTCTACCACCCCGGCAAAGCAAATGTGGTGGTGGATGCCCTTAGTAAGTTATCGACGGGTAGTGTTGCTCATATTGAGGATGATAGAAAGGAGTTGGTTCGAGATGTTCATAGATTGGCCCAATTGAGTGTTCATTTAGTTGACTCTACCAAAGGTGGTGTTATGATTCACAATCGTCTTTTGTGATAGATGTGAAAGTAAAGCAAGGTCTTGATCCGACTTCGGTTGAATTGAAGGAAGCGGTGCTTAAAAAGTGTGTAGAGGCTTTCTCCCAAGGGGGAGATGGTGTACTTAGATATCAAAGTCGTTAGTATGTTCCAAATGTTGATGACTTGAGAGGGCAAATCTTATCAGAAGCCCATAGTTCTCGATATTCCATTCACCCGGGGGCCACCAAGATGTACCGTGACTTGCTGGAGATCTATTGGTGGAATGGGATGAAGAAGGATATTACAGAATTTGTGGCTAAGTGTCCTAATTGTCAACAAGTAAAAGTTGAGCATCAAAAGTCGGGAAGTTTATCTCAAGATATTAGCATTCCTACTTAGAAGCGGGAAGATTTCAATATAAACTTCATTGTTGGGTTGCCTTGCACCAGATGACAACATGACTCGATTTAGGTCATAGTAGATCAAAT
This sequence comes from Solanum etuberosum, assembly GCA_029582245.1. Taxonomy (NCBI): domain Eukaryota; kingdom Viridiplantae; phylum Streptophyta; class Magnoliopsida; order Solanales; family Solanaceae; genus Solanum; species Solanum etuberosum. The sequence continues at coordinate 6,886 of JAJONR010013447.1, forward strand.
GACGAAATAAGCTCATTTCATTCCCATCAAGGTGTCTTATTCGGCGGAGGACTATGCTATGTTGTACTTAAGAGAAATGGTTAGGTTGCATGGAGTGCCCTTGTCCATCATCTTCGATCGTGGTACCCAATTCACTTCTCACTTTTGGAAATCTTTCCAAAAGGGTCTTGGTACTCGTGTTAAGCTTAGTAAGGCCTTTCATCCACAAATTGATGGACAAGCGGAGCCTACTATCCAAACCTTAGAAGATATGTTGAGAGCATGTGTAATTGACTTCTAGGGTAATTGGGATGATCACTTGCCTTTAATTGAGTTTGCATAAAACGATAGCTATGAATCAAGTATTGGCATGGATCCATTTGAGGCTCTATATGGTAGGAGGTGTAGATATCCCATAGGCTGGTTTGAAGTGGGTGAAGTTTCTTTGATAAGTCTCGAGTTGGGAACGAGGCTATGGAGAAAGTTTTGCTTATTAGAGAAAGGTTGAAAACGGCTCAAAGTCGAAAAAAGTCTTATGTCGATGTTAGAAGAAGAGATATTGAGTTTGAGGTAAATGATTGGGTCTACTTGAAAATTTCACCCATAAAGGTTGTAATGAGATTTGGGAAGAAAGGGAAGCTTAGTCCCAGCTATGTGGGGCCATATAAGATTTTGAGATGAATTGGTAAGTTTGCTTATGAACTTGATTATCCTAATGACTTGGCATCGGTGCATCTGATTTTCTATGTCTCTTTGTTGAAGAAATGTGTTGGAGATCTGAAATCTATTGTTCCCTTAGAAGGTTTGGGAGTTAAGGAGAATATTTCTTATGAGGAAGTTCCAGTTGAGATCTTACACTGGCAAGTTAAGAAGTTGAGAAATAAAGAAATTGCTTCGGTGAATGTCGTTTGGAGGAATCAGTTAGTTGAGGGTGTTACTTGGAAAGAAGGGGCCGATATGATGTCCCGTTATCCTCATCTCTTTCCCTCTGTCCCTACTCTAGCTTGAGGTATTGAGTTCCTCATGGTTTTCTCTTTTAGTGTCATGTGTCTTATATATTCCCATAAGTTCCTCATTTATGCATGTTAATGAAAAAGCTTTATTTCTAAGAAAAAATGAATTAGTTGATTGATTTCTTCAGTTTTATGTGCATTTGGGTATGAGTTGCATATAGACCATATGAAATGATGTTTTAAGCATGTTTTAGCTTGGAGTTGATGTTTCCTCCTTGGATAGGTGTATTTTTATGATTTCATGCATGTTGGGCTGTTAGGTTTGAGTTCCTATCTTCATTATGATGTTTCGAATCTCATTCGAGGATGAATATTCCCGAGGGGAGATATTGTAACACCTCGAATTCGAGAAAGGGCTAGAAAGGGGTAGTGTAAAAACTCAAAGGCCAAAAACTGGATCATTGAACCCTCCACGGGGCCACAGACGGCCATGAAGGGGACCATGGTTCATGAAAAGGCTTCATGGTAAGTTGCCCCAGACCTGCCTCGTGGGAGTCCCTTCCACGGAGGCCTAGACGGCCCATGGAGAGGAAGACGACTCGTGATGGGGCTCGTGAAGCTTTACCAGAACCACCAGGGCCAGTGTCCCTCTCACAGAGGCCTAGACGGCCCATGGTGAGGTTGAAGGGCTGTGGTGGGGGTCGTCAAGTGGCCTACCGAGAAAGGTCCCTTCCCTTGCCGCTGGTCAAGGACCACGATGGCCATAACAGCCCGTGGGATCCTTGACGGGCCGTGAAGGCCACCGTGAAGTGGTTGCGTCAGCTTTAAGTCAGGGACTTTTGGGTCTTTTCCTAATTATTTTAATTCAATGCCATGTTGTTTTACCCTCAACACAAAGCTCTATATAAAGGTTTTTACCCTCAAAATCACCCAATTCAGTTCATTCTTTCAATTTTCCAAAAGAAGAACAATTTCATCCTCCCCAAATATTTCTCTCTCTAGAAGTTTGAAGAAGAAAGCTAGGGTTTCAAGATCAAGTCTCCTAGTCTCCTATTTATTTCAATATTTTTGCATCAAGGTATGATAGTCTTCATCTATGGAGATCTTTCCTCGATAGAGTTCCTAAATTTCTTAATTTTGAAGCTAGAAATCCCCAATTTAAGTTAGGATTTTCTTCTATGTCATGGGTTCTTTCCAATGTTGATTTATTTGGCTTTTTTATGAACTATTATACATGAATTGATATAATTCTATATTTTAAGATGATTCCCCATGAACTCATGCATAACCCATGTTTTCAAAGCTATGATGATATAATGTGAGTTTTGAATCATGAAAGATTAGTTATGAAGATATGCATGTTCTTATGAAATTTATGAAAGATGATATAAGTTGCTTTGAGAGTAAATCATAAATAATGTTGTTGTGGGTTGATTGTTGTGAAAGGATTTCTCACATAATTACTCGATGCATGAATGTGAAAGGTTTTCTCATATAAAGGATTCTAAGGTTGAAAGGTCTTGTCACCTAAAATGAATCAAAGTAAAGATGCTATTCTAATAATAAGGCAAGCGGCGATTACCCATGACCTCCAATGATAAATCAAGAGTCGATTACCCATGTCTCATAAAATGTTAAGAAAATTTAAGAATAATGAATATTCTGTGGGAGTTATGCTTAGCACCGAGTGGACAAGTGGTGATTACACATGTTCCATAAACTATATGTCATCATAGGTTGTCTAGATAGACATTAGCTGGTGGATCCACGCAAGCTAGAAGTTCATGGCTTACCATAGCAAGTGAGAGCACCACTTTTCGGTGTGGGGTAGACACTGGATTCCATGTTGATAACTCACATGGTCTTATATGTTGGTTAAATGTAAGTTTCCCACACTAATGAATCAAGGTTACTTCAAAAAGTATCTCATGAATGACTTAAGAATGTTAACTTGCATTGACCATGTTTTTATGACTTATGTTTCTAACTCTTTTAACTCATGTTTTAGCTTGGTCATTGCACATCATGTATAGGTCTCCTTTAGCATGATTTTTCATACTTTATGCATTGTTGTCATACTTGATACATGTTTGCACTAATTCATACTCTTGCCTACATTCTCTCAAATGTAGGGTCCGACGTTCCAGATTCACATCTTCGTGGCTAGGTATCATTTAGTAGATGTTGAAGATTGGTGAGTCCTCATGTTCTGAGGACCAAGACTTTATTTCATATTGTCTTTAGTTTTCAATCTTGTATGTGATGTACGGTTTATGTCCCAATCACTCTTTGTACTAGGTGGATTTGAGACATTGTTTAGACTTCCGCTTCATTTTTATAAAACTCTGAATTGTCTTTTAAATTCTCCTTAATTTGTATTATCTTGTATGATGCATGTTAAGTGGCTTGTGTAGGGCCTCTCGGGGTTCTATACGCCATGTTACACCTAGGGTCTACCTTGGATCGTGACAATTTTGATTTGAATTTTCAATATATTTATTACCTTGTTACATTTTGTCTCTTATAAGTATGGTACATATCACAACACTTGATACTATATGATTAGCTGATACAAAGTTTCAAAAAAATTATTATGTATATGATAATAATTATTATGTATTAGTTATTGATGTATCATGTTTCCAAAATCACAAATATGTATGTATCACAACACTTGATACTATATAGTTACACTTGATACAAATCAATTAGTTTTCAATATATTTAGTATCTTTTTACATTTGTCTCTTATAAGTATGGTACACATCACATCACTTGATTCTATATGACTATCTGATACAAAAGTTTCAAAATATTAAATATCAGATTCACTATATTTAACAAATCAATGCAATGTCATAGAGTTTTCAGTAGTTCTTAGCATGTACAGATAACTTAACTACGCAAAAAATGCAATGTATATTTTAAACATGTATCATCTGCATAACTTAATTCTTTTTGTGGAAGATACATTATTATTCACACTTCATTATACTTTACACATAACATTTCTCAATAACTTTCTATCAAACACAAAACCATACACAATATATATATATATATATATATAGTATATCTGAAACATAACTTTTTGTACCAGATTCACATTTTTATTAGAAATTAACAATCAAAAAAATATAGGAAGAATTGAAAAACGTAACATTTCAATTTATTGCATCAGAAATTAGTAAGCTAAAAGTACTTTGTAATGTATATATTCGTAATAATTGAAAGAAATGTTATAATTTTAAAATTATTAATCTAAAACATCACAGTACCAGTTTTGGGGGGGGGTAGGTCGAATATAGCTTCGATTAGCTTTCTTATGATTTTTGTCATATTTGATTAAAAGTCTTTTGATATAATTCTTGTTCTGTAGTAATTTTGCGGATTATTTCGTTTACATCATTTATCATAGTTCTTAAAT
>JAJONR010013448.1:0-12930 GCA_029582245.1 Solanum etuberosum
TCACCACACACCGACCAGGGGCGAACCCACGTGGGTTTCAGGGGTTCACTCGAACCCCCTCGGTAAAAAATTACACGATATATAAGGTAAATTTTCTATATTTATGAAGATATATTAATTTTGAATCCCATCATGAACATGAAGTAAGCTGTAGCATAGTGGTAGATCTCCTTTTAAGTTGACCTTAGCGTCCAAGGTTCAAATATTTTTTTAGGTTCTCTTCCTGAAAGTAGATTTAAACCCAAAAATATCCAAACGTGCTAAAAGGTCTATTGTAACGGAATTAACTTTCTGTACCTATAGACTATATTCTACTACTTCCTTGGAATTGTGTTTTGTTGGCTTATTTATACATTTATACTTTTACTTTTTAAATCCCCTGAATGAAAATTTTGAATCCACCACTGACACCGACCACCTTCACTTGCTTATAGTAGAGGCCTAGAGGAGTTCCATATGTGTGTGTGGTACCTAATAAATCAATATGTTTTAATTTATGCTAATTAATTATTTGGTTGGTGTTTGCTGGAACTTTTTTTTTCGTTTGCAATAATAGTTAAATTTGTAAAAATGAAGAATAACGATAAGTGAATTAAGATCGATCACTTCCTCTTTTTCGGACAAATAATTAGAGCAAGAAAGAACAAATTGACAAGAATAAGAATTTGAGTAAAAATAATGACAAGTGAATTAAGGCAAATCAACCTACTTTCTTTTTCGGTTAAATCGTTTGAGCAATAATGAATGAACAAGAAATAAATTATGTTAAAGAATAAGAATTTGAGTAAAACACAATGACCAAAAAAACAAAATATAAAGATCGTAAATAGCTTGTGTTATCAAAGTTATCATAATACTAGTGAATTCAACCGCGCTTCGCGCGGTATGTTAGTAAAATTTAAAAATATTTTTTAAAAATTAAATTAAAACAAATGAGAGAATTTAATTTGCTTTGAGCAGCAATATCTTTTTTTACATATTAACAAATGATACCAAAGTATAAAATGAATTATCAAGTTAAGTTGAAACACCATTAAAAATAATCAGAAAAATATAATTGTCATTTTTTATTAAGGACATGTTATACATTTTAAATTTGATCAAGACTAATTTATTTAAAATGATGAGTTCAATGAAATAGTACAGTTGATGACCAATATCAAATTAATCTTCTTTTTATTCTAATTAACTTTTGAAAACAAAAGAAACAAAATTAGATATAATATTAATTTCAATTCCTTGACATGTAGTTAATTTAGAATTTTCAATTTAAAAATAAAATATAAGATAAAATATATAGTTGAACATAGTAGCCTTCTTTATATTTTTGACATATGAATAATATTCTCTTAATTATCCACAGAAAGATATTGTTAAGCGTAATTTTAACTCTCAATTATATATACTCATAATTAGAACATTGGAGCACCTAAATGACAGTGCTACCATATTTCATACTTCTATATGATAAAAAAAAAAAATTACTATAAAAATATTTTTTTCTTTAGCTAAACTTATAAATTTACAGAGATGAATGATACACGAAAAACATTAATATTAATATTATCGCATTGCATTGGAATAATTTTTTTTATTATTTAAAAATCGTTATATGATAATGAAAATTTCAAATGCAACTTTCCAACTTGAAGTTGTGTTTCAAGATTGAAATTATTTTTTCATCCCACTTTTCACTTTTGAAGTTATATTTAATTAAGTAAATTCAAGTATGAACATTGTTTCAAATATTATTTGCAATAAGTATAACAAAACACGTCTCAATCTTCCTAAAAATCAAATAACATTATTATTAAAAAAAATCTATGTCCGAACATCTACTTTAAAGGTGAAAAAGTTATTTTAGGGATGTTGAAATTGTGAATGGACTTTGCTTATTCAAAATTACATCTTGAATAAAGAATTTTGTAAGAATAATATTTTGTATCATTTTTACTCGTTACGTTCTTTTTTCCCCTTGTTTCCTATCACGTCAATCAATTGAATTTCGTTTTAAACACTATGTAACCCATGAAAATTCACCATTACATGCAATTCAAAATCAATATGAAAAACAAACAAAGAAAGTAAGGACATAATTTAAAAAATCAAAAATAAATATAAATATTGGGAAAGAATATGACATCATAATAACCATTGAAAATTATAGAACTTCAATATAATTTTCAAATGTTGTTCGCTTATTTTCAACACCTGAGCTTTCAAGTATAAGGGAGTGTTTAGATTGATTTTTTTAAGTGATTTATAAATAAAAAACAAAAGTTGGAAACACTTAACTTTTTTGGCTTTTGATTTTTTTTTAATTTTTTTTAGTTAAGCACGTTTTTGTATTTTGCAAACATTTTCAAAACTAAAAAAGAATTAAAAAACCAAAAATAACTTAAAATAAGTTAATTCAGATACCCACTCCAAACACACACTAAGTAACGTGACTTTTGAATTTTTAAATTAGTAATGGTTCCTTCCCTTAATGATGCAATTATGGAGAGAATGGTACATATGAGGAAAGAAACAATTATAGCATTAAATTTCGGAATTGTGTTGTAGTTATGGCCTTATAAATACTGAAAATGCAATGACATATTTTCTTTTATATCTAAGATTCGACAAACTTTTTAATTATAATGCAAGAAAAAACTTTAAAAACTGAGAAATTAGATAAATATCTTGTTTGGTCTCTCTATATATTCGCCCTTTTAATTGAACAATATTAAATGTAAATAATTATTTTTAAAAAATTGATAGATTAACTTTATTTTTTGAACAATTAATTTAAGAAATATATAAGAGAAATTATCAAAAACAAAAAAATATCAATGCTGGACTAAGAAGAGTGTCACATCACTTTTTTATTTCAACTTTCTTACTTTTATTATTATTATTATTATTATAATATAATAATAATAATAATAATAATATGTAAGTATTGTTCAAAAAAAATTTAAAAAAAGGAAAATCTAATTATGTTAAAAAAATTGCAGTTCCTATTAAATTATAATCACTTATTTCTAGGAATACATAAATAAAAGGAAAGAAAAAATAACAAAAAAAAGGAAAATAAGTGATTTAAAGAAATAATATAAATAACATTAATGATGAGATTAAGATAAGAAATCAATAGATGATGGTGATATGAATTAAATATGGTCATTTTTTATATTTTATAAAAAATTAAGATAAAATTTTCAGTCTATTAAAATCAGAAATAATGTCAAAAATAATAAAAGTGAAGCATAATTTTTTTTGAAGAGTAGCTTCATTTTTGAGGAATTATTATTAATATTATTCAAAAAATTAAAATAAAAAAGAGGCAAATCTAATTCTGTAAAATTTGTATTTCAATTCTTATTAAGTGATAATAACTTATTTCTAGGATAAATAAATAATAAATAAAAACAAAGAAAAGAAAAAAAGTGATTTAAGAAAATAATACCAATAACATTAATGATGAGATTAAGGAAATGAAGTAAAAGAAATTAAAAGTAGTAATGATGGTAGGAATTAAATATGATCATTTAATTTAAATAGTTTATAAATTTTAAGGTAAATTTTCAGTCTTTTAAAATTAGAAAAAATATCAAAAATTAAAATAAATATCGAGACATATTATTTTTTTTGGAAGAATAACTTCATTTTTGAGCAATTATTTAAATAAAAAATATAAAAAAATGTCAAAATAATTGATAAAAATTAATAAATATTAATATTAGACTCAGATAAGTGTCACATCACATTTTTTATTTCAACTTATTATTACATATAAATATAAATCTTTAACAGAAGAAATAATTAAAAAGTGATAAATCAAAGTCTGTAGAAATATATGTACAATTCATATAAAGCTATTTTGAGTTTTTGTAATTAACTCCCTCCCCCCCTCCAAAAAAAAAAAATGAATAATGATGGAGGGCTTACACGGTGCAAGCTTTTGTAGAGAGTTGATTGATAGGACTATCCTTTTGCACGAATTTTTAATCTGCTTAGTTGAGCTGGAAAAAAATATTTAAAAAATGTCATAGCGGAAGACAGATACAAATCCATTATTATATGAATATAAAATTATAATTTGAAGGAAAAATAAATAACAGAAGGATTATTGAAAAACAAAAAAATAAATTTAAGAAAATAATATAAATAATATTAATATGAGAAAGGGAAGAAAGTAAAAGACATTAATAGAATTTATGCTGAAATGAACTAAATATAATCATCTTTTCTTTTACAATTAGAAAAAATGCACTGGGCCCACCAGGTTCACCAAGTTCTATCACTGGGCCCAATCATACTCAAAAGAAGAGTTTGATCCTGGCTCAGAAGGAACAAAACTATAATTAAAAATAAATAAGCATTAATCAAAGGCACGCAAAAAATTAAGACAATAAGAAAAGAAAGGAATAATATAAGTAGATTTTTTGCTTATTCTACTCCAATTTGATATGAATTTCATAAATAGATTGATTTTTCTCCAAATAATATTTTTACCCTTGAAGCACTAATCACTCTTCCTATTAATTTTCAACCAAATTTAAAAAAATTCTCTCAATATATATCTCCTTATAGGAGGAATGAACATTCTTTCAAAAAGTCTTTTATTTTAAAGAAAAACTTTTGTTACATAACATTTCTCCTTCCAATATCTTCACAAAAATCATGAAATACTTTCTCTTTCTATTTTCTTAAAAAATTACAAGGCCTAGAAATTTGTTGGACATTTCAACGTTGAAATTTGATATTCATATAATCATCGTCGTCATCATCATCATCATCATCATCACAATATTAGAAGAAGAATGAGAGGCAAAGTGAATGATTTCATTGTTGTTGGTTACAAATACTCAAATATGTTTATTTTATAGGCTAAACAAATATAAACAGTTATGGAAAATGAAAAGTTTTTTATCTTTTCATCTTCCATTTACTTAAATTTATATTAGTGTAATGGAAGTTTTTTGATCTTCCATTTACTTAAATGTATATTAGTGTAATGAAAGTTGTAAAGAAACATGATTAATTGGGTAATGCATTAAAATACTTTCAGTTATTTTGAAAATACAAATAAAATAGAAAAGAAAGATGAAAAATTCAAAAAAAAAAAGGAGATAAAAGATAAATAGGAATGTTGGCCATAAAGAGGTGCCATATTAGATTGTCTATATTCAGCTTTATATATATATATATATATATAGATATTTGTAGGTATAAATTTTTTGAAACTTACTATCTTAAACATGTTAGGCTATAAAAGCTTTACATTAAATATGAACTAAGAAATTTAACTTAAATTATTCCAAATTTAAAAAAGGGGTCATTATTTTTTTACCATAAATTAAAATGTAACAAAGAGAGTACCTAGTTTTACATAAGTACCTATCTGCTTATTGGACGGATCAGATGGATAATTATACTTAATGATTTGGCTTATCGAATATCGGATTTTAAATATGCTAATCCGCTAGACAGCCAATAAGTTATTGGTTGATTTGGTATCGGATTAGAAATTAACGGACGGTTATTGGGCGGTGTATTGGCTTCACCATTTCAAGCTCCTTTCTTTCACTTTCACTCACCAATATATTGATGTCCCATCAAACAAAATAATTTTTCTAGCCCTACTTAAGCTGGTAATTTCATAATAATATATCACAGTGAGACACAAAGTCTAAATTTTGAGGGTGCATCACTACAACAAAAACAACTTTAGCGGCAATAAATATTGACATTAATAAAGAGTGCTAAAGTCTTTACCGGCATTACTTAAGTGCCATTAGAACCAATGTCGCTAAAGACTTTAGGGACATATACAAAGAGTGCTAATTGCCGTTAAAAATACATATTTAGCGGTAATTAAGAATTAATTTGCCGTTAATGATCATTTTTGATGTAGTGAATGTACATAAGTATTTACTTAACAAATATATTTACGGTAAAAATGTAAATACGATAATTCTTAATGAGTTAACAATTTACCCAATAAGAAAATTGAGTAATCCACCTCCGCACCGATAAACTGTTAAACATAAAATTTTAATTCGTTCACCAACCGTTAATTTGATAACCCACTATCAATAAGCCAATAAACTAATTTCGCGAGTGGCTTATCGGTTACAATTCGATTTTAAACCGTCCTAGAAACCATAAATATTTTTTAAACCCCCATACTTTTGCTAATTGTTATTACCTATTTTTATAAGCACAACACTTTTCCTTTTAAGCCATTTAAGTGAGAACCAACTCAAAGTTTCTTGGATCAGTGTATAAATTAAACCTTCAACTTTTTCCCCTTTTTGATCGCTTCTTTCTCCAAAATTAGAAAACATTCACTTTTTAGCTAAAAGTCTATACTGTATTATATTTAGGCTATTAATTTTCAAAAATGATGATAAAGTAATATACACATAATAAATATATTCATATATTTTTTTGTGGGACAGAATAATTTATGTCTCTATGAGTGCCCAATTATTAGTTAGGCCTGATAAATTAGAAATTATTTTATATCAATTTTAATTGCAGCTTCTTTTCCTCGTGACTCCTTGTCATTGAGAATTTTTTTAGCTGTCTATGTCTTAGATATTAATGCATAGTGTGAACATATAAGGTTGTCCATTATTAACATAGTGGAAATTAATTAATTAGACTAATAAAAGGAATGGTTATATTAAAATTCAGACAAAAAATCACTAGGTGATTCTTCTTATTTGTCTTAGACGGCTAGACTCGGTGGATAAAATTATTTGATACTTGTTGCTGGAGAAAGCTTGGTGGCAGGCAATATTTTCAAAAACGTTTTTTGGGGCGAGTCCCGGGTGAGAGCGGGGCGCACCAAAAACGCACCGGAGCGCAAATGTAAGGCGTAGATCCATAGGGTGTAAGTCCTAGAATTTGGAGCATAAGCTCCAAGCATAAAAACATAAGCCTTGAGCGTAAAAACGTATGCTCTTGGCGTTTTTTTTTTTTTGAACATTTTTTGCTTTAAATCATATTTTTATTATTGATATAATGATACTTCTCAAATAGTAATTGTAATACTTTTTTTTCTCATTATTGGTGATTAATACCTTTCTCAAATAAAAATCATAATATTTTTTTATATATATTATAGGTTATTTAAAAAAATTTATTTGTAAAATAATTGAAAGTCTTATTTTTGCCTTTTTAGTAATAAAATTATAAAATTGAATATACATGAGACTACGCCTCGTAGATCCATAAAACGTCTCAGGGCTTACGTTTCGCCCCGTACTGCATAAAACGTGTTGCCTCACGCCCCTGCCTTTTAAAACACTAGTGGCAGGTATCCCGTGGAATTAATCGAGGTGCGCGAAAGCTGACCCAAACACTACGATCATAATAATAATAAAAAAGAATGGTTATATTTTTAATTAATACTATTATTATTAGTACAAGCTTGAGTTTTGGATAGCTTTTGAAACATTATCATTAGCAAAGTGTACCAAACTGTTGTACCAAGATTCTCACTCACTCTAATTGAGATTAATCTATTCATTATCCCCTAATTAATAACCAATTGTTTTAAGTCGTAAAGTGCCTTTCCTCCCCATGAGAAAAAAAACAAACTTTTTTTTTGTTGTAAAGCAAGCGGTTATTCTATTTTTCAAAGTATTTATATTTATCCTAATTGAAATCTTAGATATAACTGGTGCTTTCTTCACTGGATGGTCCTACATATACAAACCAAGTATAGGCCCAATAAAACAGACTTTGGTTGCTTGTACATTTGTGGATTCCAGATTGATCATGACAGTTACAAATGAATGCATAAGGATGTTTATATATGTACATTAGCATTGTTTAACCTAAAATATATGAGATTTAGACTAACAATTAAATATATATTTGAAGTCAAGGACACGGAATTATAATGATTAAAATATATAGTGACTTCTTGATACTAACTAACTAACTTGCTTATGAAAAATAATGAAACACGTAAATAATTACAAGTTGAAAAAGTATTAAGACAAAAGAGTAAGAATGATCTAATTGAGATAAATTGAGTGCTAGTACGTAGATATATGATGAAAATCAGACGAGGTACAAGTGAGATAGATAGGTGTATTTATATAGTACAACTCTAAGTAACATTTCCTGTGTATACAACTTCTCATAATTATCATTATTTGTATGTTGCGTCCATTGCACAAGTGGATATTTAAATGTTTTTGTGGATTTCAAATTTCTTGAAATCGCTTATTTGGTGAATCTTATGATACCAGACCATGCATTACCTATTAGGCGCTTTACTGTTTGAGAGAAGAGATATCCATTGGGACGAAGCTGACAGAATGGCACCCGCAACTCAGGGCGAACCGGTCATAGGTCCGGAGAATGTCGCCGGGGCTGTATTGTATAATAGACTACTTATATTGTATAATTATCGACTCTACTAGAGTAGTAATTATCGTCTAAAAATGGACAATTAATGAGTTGACATTGATATTAAAATAGAAAGAAGGCTTATAAAAAAACAACATATTCGATTAAGGCTCGAGAGAATTGGAGAAAGAAAGAGAAGAAAAAAATAAGAAAGGCGATTAATTGTCATGACACAAAAATCTATTAGCCGCGAAGATATTTATACCTAAATCAGTAGGTAAACCTTATTCCAATTTTAATACATTTTTTAATCAATTAAGCAGAAAAGTAGAAGTGAAAAGATATATTTTAGTCATGGCAAAAATCTCAAAATCATAAAATGCGAAGTAACAAAATACACCTCCAAAATCTATTATCGATGAAAGAGTCTCTATAGAGTTTATAAGTCTGAAAATACCAAAGTATGATTGTTTAGAAATAATAAAGATAGAAAGAAAATAATAAAGAATAAGCCCAGTATTACGGATCAGCCAAATAGCTCACCCTCAAATCAGTAAGTGTTATTGATCGACATCATCAAAGTAGTTACGGGATTCAGTCGTTGAAAACATTGACATTAATAGTAATAAGGAATTACCTCCATAGATAATTCATCTTAGTCACAGTGGTCATGAATCAAGGTCCAGAGGTCGAAATTCGGGTTCAAGTCGGGGTGGAAGTTGGATCCCAAGTCTAAACTTTTTATGGTGAGGTTTAACCCCCCCCCCCCCACCTTTATGTATGTAAGTCAACTTTTCTTAAATTAGAGTAAAATAAGTCCATTAAACATGAGAAAAGTGAAAAATATAATTTTCTTCGCCAAATACACACTTAATAAGTGTACCTTTTAGAGGTGACATTCATTTAAATTAGATTAATTGAAGAGATAATCATAAATTTGACCCATTTGTATGTGGGAATAAATAATTGAATGGTTAGGTTTCGTAACCGAAAGGGTGCACCGATAGTTTATTGAGTTACTAAAGAACCCATTACTAGTCTTTTTTTTTATAAATTGAGTATAAAATAACAATTGGTTTATGAAAAGTTCAACAAAAAAGGAAGGGGGAAAGTTAAAGCTTTACTGGCCATTTATGGGCTGCAACAACAAAACTGTTGTCTTATTGTTGCACGCCAGTGGGCGGAAATGGGACCTATTTAAGGTCGGTGCCATTTCGTCCTTCCTAATCATGAGTGACATTGTGGCTATACAAAGTGGAGAAAGTTAGCATGTAGTAGTAGAATAGAATATAATATAATATTCAAGAAATGAGATGACAATTCACTAGGTTTTTTAAAACGTTTTCACCTGATATTCGATATCAACATTGATGTCTGATCATGATATTCAATATCAATATTAATATCTGATTACATTTAAGTCTCACAAAGCGTCTCCGATCCCTAACAAAGTAATAATATGGCTAATTAATATTTAAAAAAAATTAAATGAGGAGCACAAATACATACTTTAATATTGATATTCCTTAGATTAATTAGTCTATTTTTATTTATTTAAGAGAGATTAATGAATATTTGTTTAAAAAGAATTACATTTTTAATAATTAAAGAGGTGTATAAGGTACATATGACGCACATAAAAGCTAATTTTATTGAATATATTTGAGACCTTTTATTAAGATTATTTCTCTTAATAAGATAATAAATAAAAGTATGTTAGTCAAAATGCATAGTTTCTTAAGGAATGTGTAAATCAAAAATGTAAAATGGTTTGGAGTAAATTTGTATTAGAAAATTCGTAGATTCTTTTAAGACATAATACATAAATGTATCATTTAACTTGGTCTCAGCTGATATTTGTGTCATCGATGTGTTACAAGTAGACCGTTAAAGTTGTATAAAGTTTAACAAGTAGATACACATGTCCTACATGGAATAATACATGTAGAACGGCATATTGGACCATAAATTGTCTTGTAGGACACCATATAGGACGTGCGTATTTACTTATTCAATTTATATATTAATGGAAAAGTTATTCTTATCAAATATGTATTACAGTCTCAACAAATTTACTTGTTGTCTCTCCCAATGAGATTTTTCTGTAAATCAGAAGATACACAACAAGATTCTTTTGGGGATCAAGTGATGAAAATAAGAGACATCATTGGAGTTCGTGGGATAAAATGTGTTTTCCTATTGAAGAAGGTGGACTTAATTTTAGTAGATTGAAGGACATTAGTGAGGCTTTTGCCATGAAAAGGTGAAGGACATTAGTGAGGCTTTTGCCATGAAAAGGTGAAGGACATTAGTGAGGCTTTTGCCATGAAAAGGTGGTAGAGGTTCAGAACATTGGAGTATGATATTTTTCACGACTTAGAGTTATATAACTTATCTTTACTTTTACTTAAGTGAACCAATTTGCTTAATGTTTTTCAATGAGGTAAAGTAAAGTAAGAACAAAGTATTTAACGTGGAAATACCCAACTCAAAAAGTATAAAAATCACGACTTGTTCCACAACAGGATTTACCGCTAACTTCACTAAATTCCAACGAGCCTTACACCAAAACAGATTACAAAACTATGAACCTAATGAATAATAAGTTAATCCTTATGCTAGCACAAACCAGCTCCAAGATGTGTGTTCCCAAGTCTTCGAGTTGCCCACAACTTGAAGACTATGACTCTAATTCAGCTAATAACACATTGAACTAACAATACATCAAGACTCAAATACAAGGAAAAACTTCCTAGAACATAAAGTCTCTAGTAGGACCAGATTCTTCAAAGTGTTACTTCAATGTTCAGCAATACTTCAGAAAAGTCAATATGCCAATTGCCTTTTTGCTTTGTAAGTGCATAAGTAATCTGGACGACTTCAACTCAATTTAAGCACAATCCTTCTTAGAGTTATTCTTCACATCAAACTCCACCTAACTCAAACTGTCTTGGCTTAAAGTTCTACTTCAATTAAGACTCCTTCTTTAATTCAAACTCCTTGATTCTTTTGTGTTTTAGTTGAACTCCAACTCTTTGAACTAGCTCTTTATTAGTTTCCTTGATTTTATCATAATCCCTCTTTATTCATTTCTTAATTCTTGCCTTCATGCATGTCTTTATTCATTTTGTACACTTACCATGGAATTCACTATTCATGACGTTATACTTTTGGACCATGCTGACTGACATATTTCATCTTTTCTTGTCGATCATCAAAACTTCATAAACCCAACAAATCACCCCTTTTTGATGACAAACTATTTGTCGTGCATTCATGACATCTATACTTGTAAACATTTAAGCATCGCAACTCTAAGATGAAGCACGTTAGTCAATGAGTTATAAATATTGCACAACCCTTTCTTCCTCCTTATGGCATCATCGAAAAGATTAACTTGTAAGCAATCATGTTAGAGGGAATGTTTAAAGGGGTACAAAGATGATTAATATTTTTATGAATACAAGTTACCACAAGAATCGAAATATTAAATATCTAAAATTGTGCCGGTTGAAAATACAACTGAAATTTTTAACATAAAAATTATCTCTCTTTTTACTCTTTAACTAGTTTTTGTCAATACTTTTAAGACTAAAATTTGCTATTATTTTTAAAATAAAAAATTATCAATTCTATTTTAAAAAAACTTGTGCTTACATATCAATTCCTCAAGATTACTACTAGATAACTTTGGGCCTAATCCCAAATTCCAGTATGGACCAAGTCGAATCTTATCATTGCAATTGCATTGGGCTTTGAAGTTTGAACATCATTTCAAGAAAAAAACTTCACTACACACTCGGTTAACATCATAGATGACATATATCTTTTATTTATATAATATGCTTTTATTATTTGATATTAACTAATTGTAATATATTTTCAACTCAATTCATTAAATAATCTTTCAATTTAGACTAATGCAACTATATACTTAACTCATGACTTCGTTAATCTCTGGACATGAAAAGAGAATAAGCTATCTTGAAGGAGAAAATTTATCGGCAGAAGGCAAAGGTCAACCTACACAAGGTCGACTTAATACACAAGTCATTGAGTCAAGTGGTTTAGACCTCTAAATTTCGAGGGCTCACTTGTCTAATAGTAACTAAAAATAAAGTTAGGTGTATGTCTTTTTTCTCTAAAAATATTGAATTAAGCTAGAAAATAATTTATGATAGTAATTTACCTATGCTCAACAAACTATTCCAAGAAACAACCGTTCCAAGTTTAAATAATGTCCAATAATTTTGAGTTTAATTATTAAATCATCTTTTGTGTGTTTGATCTTAAAATATTTTTACTAATTGACATAAGTATTTGTGGTGCACAAGATACACGTGTGACACACGTAGAAACTAGTTTTCTTAGATATATTTGAAATCTCTTATTAAAATTTGTCTTTAGATTATCAATTCCATTGAACCGCTCCTCAACCTACAGGAAAGAGAGATTCCGGAATCTCTTGACTTCACCGCTACGCACCTTTCAAACATATTTTTCTTACTGATTTACGGATGTTCAAAGCATCCATTATTTTATTTTTTAAAAATGGTTATTCATGCAAGTATATGA
>JAJONR010013449.1:0-10208 GCA_029582245.1 Solanum etuberosum
GGGGGGGGGGCCCCCCCCCCGCAGCGAATTAAGGTAGAAGATTAGTAGGTAGTTGAGCTTAGACTCGCTTTTCGACGGATTTAAGCTTGGTGGGAGCACGGGAGCACAGTCCATTGTAGTATTAGTCTTATACATATATTTTCTTTTCAGTTATCACCTTATCTCGTTGTTCTTACTGTTTTTTTTCTCTGAATGCTCTATAATGCCTTCTTTATTGATTGACATGATTTCTTCACTGTCGTATTTCTTTTGGATATATATTTTGATTTGCTGCACTTAAACCGAGAGTCTTTCGAAAACAACCTCTCTAGCTCTCTCATTCCGTAAAGATATAAGATATGCATACACTATTATTAGTTTATGTTGTTATTAGTTCTCTGAAATAGTTATTGTGCATCCTTAATTCTTAACAATAAGCTAAAAGTCAAATAAAATCTTACATATGCAGTACCATTTGATGGGATAGTTATTGTGCATCTTTAATTCTTAAATTTAATTAAAATAATGCAATGTCAAACTATTAAACTAAAAATTGCATATAGAAAAAAAGAACTATCATCTAATATAAATGAACAAACATATTTCCAGTGAAAATGACATTGTAACATATAAACAATTAATAACAAGGTATTGTTGTAAACTTAAATTGCCAAAATAAAAGAAAAATGAACACATTACTTAAGACTTAAACAAAGAATCTGTTTGATTGGTAGGTAATAACTACATGAGAAACGTGTACTATTGTGCATGCATTTTCAATTAATTCTTTGATTGGTAGGTAATAAAATTCATTTGGATTTTTTATCATTTGAAATATTGATAAATTTTTTGAGTGAATTGCAAGTTGGGAAGTTGTTAAAAACCAATGAAAGTGAAAGCTACATGAGAAACTTGTCTATTGTGTATGCATTTTCAATCAATTATTTGATTGGTAATAATAAAATTAAGTTGGATTTCTAATCGTGTGAAATGAAATATATATAACTTTGATGTAAAAATAGTAATATATATCTACATTTTCAAATTACCTAAAAAATAAATAAATTAATATGTGACCTTTTTCGATAAAAATGAAACGTTACTAATCTAACCAGGTTAAAATACACTTATAATCAATTGGTGAAAATGAAACCAAAAGCTACTCAAGAGATGAGAGATGTACCATGCGTGCATATGACTTTTTTTTATTTAATTCTTTGTTTGATGGATAAAACGAATTTTTTGAGATTTTTTTTTCTGAACTTTGAAGTGGTTCGTCATATTCTCTAACTTAGAATAGTCAAAATAAAGATATGATTCTCTCGTCTTTTATTTTCTTGTCTTGGACTTGTCATTTGAAGTACACACTTCAGGTGGATTAAGACTTTAAACTTAATTATAGTAGTGAATAAAGTTTGTTGACACAAAAACATAAAACTTATTAGTTACAACAATGTAACAAATACTAATTTTGTAACTTGGACTGTTACAATTAAATAAATTCAATATTTATTTTCCTTTTGGGGAGTGACAAAAAAAATGGGGAGAAAATGGTGATTGGTTGATTTACAATTTTTATTATCACAAACCGATTCAGAATTTGAAATTCATGAATCCTATATAATAATCTAGTATTTCTATGAACCAAAAATACTTTTATATGATACACAAAAATTATTTTACACTACTATTAGCTTAAAAGAAGTTAAAACTATTTTTTTAAGAAACAACATATCTTCCCTCAACTATACAAAAAGTTTGCCAAAAATTAAAGGTGACCTCATTGCAATGCACAATTTACGTAATCAAACAATCTTCCAGACAAATACCTATATTAAAGTCACATTAGTTAGTTATGGAATGTCATAAATCTTGAGGTGAAATGATTTAGGGAAGCACTTATTTTAATCCTGTAGCTAATTAATTAACTTTTAACTATACACAAATCACTTTGTCTCCTAACCTAAACTGACAAAAAATTATCCATCTTAGACCTTTAGTGGTATATTTATAAATAAACATAATACATAAATATGCGTTTTAATTTGGCCTTATTTCATTGTCATGCCCTTCAACTTTAAGTCTGCACAAGTAGACACCTAAACTTATATAAAATTGAACAAATAGACACACATGTCCTACGTGACATACTACACGACAATTTATGTCCTACGTGTCATCCTACATGGCAATTTATGTCCTACGTGGTGTCCAATGTGTATTATGCCACATAGGACTCATGTGTTTACTTCAACTTTATACAGGTGCAAGTGTCTACTTGTGCACACCCAAAGTTGAAGGTAATTTATGTCCTACGTGGTGTCCTATGTGTATTATGCCACATAAGACTCATGTGTTTACTTGTTCAACTTTATACAAGTTTAAGTGTCTACTTGTGCACACCCAAAATTGAAGAAAATTTATGTCCTACGTGGTGTCCTATGTGTATTATGCCACATAGGACTCATGTGTTTACTTGTTCAACTTTATACAAGTTTAAGTGCCTACTTGTGCACACCCAAAGTTGAAGGGCATAATGTGAAATGAGATCAAGTTAAATGACACATTTATATATCATACCTAATAAATATGTGTATTTTCCCACCTTCCCATAGAAGCTTCCACATTTGCTCCCTTGGTGATTCGAACTCACAACCTTAAAATTGAAAGTGAGGAGTGCTTACCATCCGAATAACTCTTTCTTGTCTAAATATGTGTGTTTATAATTAATCAACATTCTATATAAATGGTGTTAAAGACTTTAGTGACTCTG
Organism: Solanum etuberosum; assembly: GCA_029582245.1. NCBI lineage: Eukaryota > Viridiplantae > Streptophyta > Magnoliopsida > Solanales > Solanaceae > Solanum > Solanum etuberosum. The sequence goes on from JAJONR010013449.1 coordinate 2,753, forward strand.
GATGTAATAATATTAACTCAAGTACCGCTAAATATTTTTGTGCAAATAAATATTACAGCTAAAAGAAAAATCTATTACCACTAAATGTCTCTTTTGTTGTAGTGTCACTTGCAACCCAACATGCATGGAAATTGAGTTGTGATAAAAATAATATACCCAGTGAAATCTTATAAATGAGATCTGCAAAGGATAGAGTGTACGCAGATCTTACCTCTGCTTTGGGAGATAGAGCTAAAGGTTGTTTCTTATAGACCTCCGACTCAAGCAACACTCCTATATATATTGATTTTTTTTTCATTCCGAAGAGCTCGAATACAAAACCTCAAAATTCTAACCATTTCACTACTACCCATATTTTACTTATTGTGATAAGTTTTTTTATTACCCTGGCCATAATTTCATTTTGCACTGCTTAACTTCCCTATCGAGAATGACTATGTTGCAACCTTTAGAAGTGAGAGTGGAAAAGTTAATAAAGCTATCATTGTTCTTTGAATTCTACCACTAAGGTTAAGTAGTAATTAATTTTATGATTACAAAGTCCTAATGACAATTAGAGCTAAGCTGACTTTTCACTCTCTTATGTGGAAACTTCATATTCCAAGTGGACTTATAATCACTTTAGAGATTAAACTCCATTTAAGGGGAAGATTACTTGCGTGTCATATCCATAATCCTTGATTAACATTCTCTCCGTTCATTTTTTCTTGTCCACTTTAAACTTTATATGTTCTTTAAGTAAGAAATAATGATTTCTATGAGTATGTTACCTAATATCGATATTAATTGATGTATAGTCTTAGGTCTTCGGAAATAATTTGAGAAATACGTAATTAATGTTAAGGATAAAATATGTCGATATTTTCTTGATAAATGACAAATAAAACTGAAAACATATTTTTACTGAATAAATAAAAGTAAACGGAGTGAGTATTCATAATAGCCCTTGATTAGTCATAATAATACTCAAAGCATGCAAGCACACACATAGACAAACAAACAAATACTCCCTCCGTTTATTTTACTTGTTCACAATATTAAAAATATAATTTCCACTGTTAATTATCAGTTTTAACATATCAAGAGAAATACATTATTTTTTTCATTTCCCCCCTCAACATGAATTAATTACTTATTCTCTAATTTATTTTTTAAGATTGAAGACTAAAAGATAATTAATATGAATATTATAATAAAATAATTATGTCGATTTTTTTTTTTAAGGATCCGTATAAAATTTAAAGTGAATAAGTTAAAATGAACGGAGGAAAAAGAATATAATACACGAGGATGACTTATAAGGATGTAGTAGGAGACCGATAGGATCATTTTTCAAGCATGTATAGAAAGATATAGAGATAATTATTTGTCTTATAAGACTTGTCCAATCCACTAATTAAAAACATATTTGATTACATTTTCAATGATTTTGTACACAATAAGACTAATAGACAATCACTAATTTCTACATTATCACATGTGACTGACTATACATATCTCTGCAAGAGTATGTAATATTGTGATTATTACAAACACCTAAATGAAGTACAAATGACCAAATTACCCTTTTCCCAATTACATCATTTAAAGTACAAGGAAAATGAAAAATATCCTAAAATATATATATCTATTTGGAAATGATCCTTATTTTTATGAGATTCTTTACCATCTCATCTTCTATTTCATGTCCAAATTTATATGAACTATATGTATAGGATTGAAAATATGTGGCCTAATGTTGAAAAAGGGAAAAAAAGAAGAAGGTCTTGATCTCCATAGGGATATTAAAATGTTGTTGTAGGGTTATTCAACTTGGAAATCAAGAAAAGGGAAAGGTGAAACATCCTTCATCAATTCCTCCAAGTCCCACTCTCCCACTTTTACATCATCTCCTTCCCAATAATTCCCTATCCCTCCAAAATTTTCTACTTTGATATTACTACAAGCATTGAAATTATGGCTAGTATTGATCAAGTTGGTCATGTTGTTAGGGTTATTGTTGTTTTGATGATGACTGAAATTCCCATTTTCAACATTTTGATACTCAATACTTACATTCTCCAATGGTGGAACATAGAGTTCATGACCTTCCATACTAAGATTTCCTCCAAATATCCCATGATTATTCCCATAAAAGAGACTACCACCATTAGTACTCACAATATTCCCTCCTTGTACCATGCATGGCTGTGTAGTACTCAAGTATGAGGGCGCGTTGAATCCATTAGGCATGTTTATTAAGGTGTGCTCGAGGGTGGGCAAAGGATCGATATTTATGGTGTTTAGGGCTATAGACGAGGAAGAAGGCGAGGTTGAGTCCATGTACATGGACATTAGGTTATGTTTGAGCATTGGCATGAATCCTTGTTGAGTGACTCCCATGTTGAGTTCTTTGGAGGGATGATCTGAGGATGAATCACTTGCATTTGGTGATGGTGTAGATGATGATGAGGAGTTCTTAAGCCTCTTTTTCAATGTCGAATTCCAGAAATTCTTGATTTCATTATCAGTACGTCCAGGCAAACGTGCAGCTATTTGAGACCACCTTTGGAATAAATGCAAAAAAAAAACAAGAGTCAATATCTATAGGTCAAAGGGTTTTTAACACATTTAGCTCCTCGAACAAAAACAAATACATTCACTAACCAATATACAAAAAGTATACACTATTTATGTATAAAATATAATGTAAAAATTCCTAGGTCAAATTGAGAGGATGTGAAAGTCATGAGAAACATGCATGTACAATATGATGATATGTTTGAAAAAAAAAATCTTAAAAAATAAAGAAGATTGGGGAATAACAAGAAGAATATTTTCAACTCTAAGACCATGATGTAAATATACTTGATCAATATTCTATACAACTTGGCCTTATTGACTAAGAAGAACTGAGTGCACTTAATTATGTGATCTCTTGCTTGATAATATTATAATTTAGATTTTATTATTTATCTATCTATAATACAAGAGTTTAATTTATATATACATAGATAATTAATGTAAAAAAAAAAAAAAAGATAGTACATGATTAAAATAGGTAATAATATATTTTGATCGAGTGACTTGATAGTGTAAAAATTTCTCTATCAATCCCGCTTCTTAAGTATATTTACATGAGCTATTTCCCAACCTTAAAATCGATCATTATCACCATGTTTTTAATCATAAAAATTAAAATATAAGACGTCAATGAATGAATCTATGCTACTAAATTACCTATATTAATTCTATTACTTAAAATCCACAAAATCCACAAATATATATTTATCAACAATTGACAAGAAAAAAAGGAATTAAGAAGAAGAAATGTATTACAAAACCTTAAAATGATGGAGATTGTTAAGCTTTATGGAGTTGGTTTCGTCAGTCAGCTGATAATTATTATATCAGAAAGTCAAATTCTTTGTTGAAGAAAATTGATTTTTTTTGAGATAATAACTATTAGTTCAGTTACCCACCAGCTCATAATTTAATTTGGTGAATATTGTTAATTAATTAATTGAATTTGAAAACGTATAAGTGAAGATATGCATGTTAATAAATCATGTAAGTTGTTGAAGTCAATAACATCATAATTAGCTTTAACATGTTAGCCATTGAAAATTACCTGGAATTTCACTGTGTTGTCCCCTTAATATAACTAACTACTAGTAATTAATTACTAACAATCAGAGATATTACTAATTGTTTCCTTAATTCATTTGTTTTACATATATGACGTAGTTATAACAAATTAAAATATAATATTTATAAGTTAAAATCCATGACAAAAATGATTTCTTTTATGTATTAGGTATTTTTATCGTAGGAATTATATGTCCCTATTTAACACTTCTTCTTATAAAAATTTCATGTAGATAGACTAGTAGTTTATAAAGGTAGATATTGGAGATAAACCTTTTTTTTAATCTTCAAGGTATTCACTCAAAATACAATTTTCATCTAAAATTTTCAAATTTATTATGATATTTCAAAATTATGATTTTTCTTTTTGCGTATAACAGATCGAATAAATTATCCATTAAGAAAGAGATAGATATAACTTATATATACTGTTAGTATAAATATTTTCAACACCATCAAATACATATTTTAATTTATTATAGTAGCAACTGACCTGTTTTATTTTCAGGTCAGTAATTTCATTTTTTTAGTGGACGACTACATGTACTTAATTCCAAAACACCAATTAGAAAACTTACTAGTAGATATTTTTTAAATGATTTAATAGTGTGAAAAATTATTTACATAAATAATGTATAAAACTCTAAATTCTTTTATGCCATGACCCATGAGTACACATGTTGAACTCAGAAGATATTATCAAAGTTGTTTCTCAAAAAAATAAAAGGATTTAAATTATATACAATAAAGGTGTAATTTTTTTCACTATTATAATGAACTTACCTAGTAATGAAATGTTAGTTAACCATTTTTATCAAATGGTCAATTAATATTATCAAGAGATTTATCTGTAATTATCAAATAAGTTATCTGATTTTATAAATATTTTTTATAACATCAATATATATAAAATTAAAACCCTTCCAAAAATACTACTAACCTACATGCACATATACACACATCACAAACACATTGACAGAATCGGGGTTCATTTGATCAATCCCCTTCAATGATATATATCTCATTGAATTTTCTTAACGAAAATTCTGACTCGAAAGAAGAGAGAGAGAGACAAACCTGTTACCAAGAATGGAATGTAAATGTATAATATGTTCTTCTTCTTGAGGTGAAAATGCACCTCTCTTAAGATCTGGCCTCAAATAATTAATCCATCTGAGTCTACAACTCTTTCCACATCTTTGTAATCCAGCATTTCTTGCTACATCACTCCAACACCCTTGTCCATTTGTTAGCATATAATGCATGAGCTTCTCATCTTCCTCTGGAGACCACAACCCTTTTCTTAGTTTCACGTTCGTGTTATTATTATTGTTGTTGTTACTGTTCTTTGCAGAGGAGGAAGAGGAGGAGGAGAACTCAGGCTTCCTCATTGTAATCTTTCTTTCTTTTGGTTTTTAGACACTCTCTCTTTTTGCCTTGTCTCCCCAACTGTTTTGATGTAAAAAGAAGTCACTAACTTTATATTGATGAGCACCATCAACCTCAAAAATATTTAAAATTGAAATTTTTTTTGAGAAAAACAAGAGGAAGAGAGAGAGAGAGAGAGTGAAACTTCTATGGAATGAAAATCATGATCATGATGATAGTGATGGTTGTGGGGCTTTGCTTAGAAATGGGGAATCAAGAGAATAGAGAGGGTATAAGGAATGAAACGTAGGTGGGGTGGGGGTAGGGGTGGCGGTGAGTAAAACCTGATTCAGAATTTAAATTTGATCGATTCAACATTTATGTTTTTATCGTTGATTTATTTACACTTCTCTAATAAATTTGAAATTTTATCAAAACTTAGAAAAATATATGCATTCTACGTAAAAATACTGAATTCTGTTGAACTCGTTTGGAGTATAATGAATTTACCTTTGAGGGGGTGGGGGTAAAAGGGGTAGGGAGGTGTTGGTTGATAAGTCTAGGTGAAAACGGTTTGGAAAATGATAGATGATCTTCTCGTCTTTGACTCCATATATTGTCTGTTTCCTCTATGCATATATATCTTCACAAGTAAGTTAATGATTAAAAGTTGAATGAGATACTAAAATATGTATATTATATGAATTAGTATATCTTTTTTATACAACTCTATAAGTGCATGAAATTAAAATGGAAAGTTTGTTTTGTAACCAAGTCTAATATTATGATATACATTTGCTTCCACTTCACCTAATCTTCCCTATACCCCCTGCCGGCATCGCCCCACTCAATGAATAACCAAAAACAACAATATATAAATCCACACGTGTACATAAAGATAAGAGAAAATATGATTATTATTATAATATTTTTTATAAAAGAAAGATAATATGGTTTGGAATGTGGTGATAAATTTTCAAGAATTCAAATGATGATGTATAATACATGATCTTTGAATGGGAATTGTCCACCAACATTTTTTCATTATATAAGGGAGGTTTGGTGCAGTGATGGAACTGTTCCATCCTTAATTAGCGATCTCAGGTTTGAATTTTAAGTATAAAGAAAATCTTGTTGGGAGCGTTATCCCTGAATAGGCATTGTATTTCAAATATATACATACATATTTATAAAGGGTGATAAAAATTGACCACCGCATTAATTTAGTAAAATATCAATACAAAGTAAGAAGTATGTTCTCAAATTTAATTCATATGATGCTAGACATGTCCATTATCCAAAAATTGTCTACATACCTGGTTTAAAATGTAATTTTAATATCTTGAAATGCAAAGTATACAACTTTTAGACTAATTTAGAAAGACTTCATCATATATGATAAGAATATGATACGAAAAACACTGGATTTAGCTACCAAGTTCATCATTTAGAAAAAGTTCGATCATATATGATACGAAGTTCGTAGGTTTTAAAAAATACTGGATTTAGCTACGAACTTTGTCTCTGGTCCGTGCCATTTTTCTCGTAGCTAATGAAGGGGTGTCAATGGTTGTGATAAGAAAATTAAAAAATAAAATTACGAGGCTAACAAGACGTGAACACACAACTTTAAGAAACTTTTGCAACAACTTAGCCACTAGACTAAACCTTTCACTTGTGTCAAAAGGTATCAATACTTTTATATATATTTATTAAATCAAAATTTGACGTTTATATTCAATGTAATTTTCCGGCTAAAGGGTGTCGCTTGACACCCTGGGCCAAGGGTGGGTCCGCCCCTGAGGATGACCATTAGGCGGTCGTCGTTATTTGTTTTGATTTATTATAGATCATATTAGGCTTTTGATTTGGTCCATACTGCCTTATTTTCTTTGATTTATCTGAGTTTATATTTTATAGAGTTGTTTGCATTTGTATGATATTTTGGACCAAAAGTAAAGACAATTGAAAGTAATACTCTCTGATTCATATTAGTTAGATCATTTTCTTTTTGAGAAAATCATATAAAATAGTAAACTATTAATTCAAATTAAATGTTATATCCACAGTTTTATTTAATTGTAATGTGTAGCAAACATTTGTCATTCGCCTCTCTCCCCAGAGAATCTCGCTCGCCACTCTCCCTCATCTCGCTCGCCACTCTCCCTCGCCTCTCTCACTTTATAAAAACACAAATGTATAAATTGCGTTTGTGTTTGTATAAAGCGAGAGAAAACTGTATATACAAATATAAATACATATATTTTCGTTCTATATACACTTATAATTATACAAATACAGATCTTCCTGTAATACCCCAGAATTTTTTTGAGCTAAGACTCGAACCATCCTTCGTTGTGAGTAGGATTTTACCGAGGAATTTAAAATTTCTTAAGTGTTAAGGTCACTAGATGTAGCACCTTGAGTTCCAAAAAGAACTAAATTGGAAATAGCAAAATCT
>JAJONR010013450.1:0-10712 GCA_029582245.1 Solanum etuberosum
TAACCCCCCCCCCCCCCCCCAAATTATTATTTTTTTAAGTTTATTTTTGAAAAATATTTCAAATTTTAAGTATTTCAAATTTTAAAAATATTATTTTTTCCCCATCACTATCCCTACCCCCTTACCAGCTCCCCTCCCCCACAAAAAAAATTAAAATTTATTTTTAAAAACAAATCCAAATCTTGGTTTGAATGTCAAGTCCCAAGTCGGGTGTTTTTAGGTTCCGGTTCGGAAGTCAGAATCAAGTGTCGATTTAGAAGTCGAGTTGGTCCCGATTCGAAAGTTGGGTGTTGCATTGGGTGTCGAGGTCGGGTCCTTATTTGAAAGTTGAGTACCGATTCAAGTATCGGGGTTGGATCCAGATTGATTAGTTGTGTCCATGCTCGAGTTTCAGATCGATTGTCAGGGTTTTGTTTCGGTTCGGGTGTTGGGGTTAGGGTCGAATTCTAGTTCGAATGTCGGATCTCGAGTCGGGGTCAGGTCCCAAATCGGGTGTCAGATCTCAAGTCGGGAGTCAGGGACAACTCGTAGGTCAGGGATTGAGGTCGGATCCCAAATTGGTTATCAAGATCGGATCTCGAATCGATTGTCGGGGTCGGGTCCCGAATCAGTTGTTGGGGTTGGGTTTCATGTCAGAAACTATTTTTCTAAAATATATTTTCTACTCTCTAGCCAAAAATAAAAGATATTTTCTAGAAAATATTTGTCAAAAAATATTTTCCACTCGTCAACCAAACATGAGAAAATAAGTTAGAAACCAACTTGTTTTCAAAAAAATATTTTCTAAGAAAACATTTGTCTTCATACCAAACACACCCCTATATAACAACATGGGTGGCTTAACTATAAAGCACCTAAAGTAATTGCTTGGGGTAAACTTTTGAGGTTTTTCATTTTTCCCTAAAAATATATATACATAATAATAACAATATACTCAGTGAAATTTCATAAGTCGGATCTAAGAAAAGTAGAGTGTACATAACCTTAACCCTACTTTATGGTTTGAGAGAATTTTATTTTCGATAGATCCTTGTCTTAAGAAAAAAGAAAAATCATATGTACTACTTCATCTAGTCCATGTTAAGTGAATTGTTGAAACATTTTTCATAGTTCAAAATAAGTGATTTTTCAAAGTTCAAGAGAATAGTTAGAACCTTTTTCGTATCAACACTTCCTTTTTAATAAAGTTCTTAACTACTCTAGGAGAATAGTTTGAAAATAATCAAACTATACATCAATTTATGTACTTAAATATTTTGCTTAAAGGGTATATCATACTCCAACAATTCACTTAATATGGACTAGAGAGAGTTAAATTTGAAAGAGCGATGAGTCAAAAACACATTTAAATTAATCCCCTTATTTTAGTTTCATACCTAAATTATTGGGAATATGATTTTTTCATATCTAAACTATTACTCATTAGTTTGAGAAACACACATAAGTAGTGTGTATAATACACTCTCTATTTTATTTTATTTTTTAAAAAAATATTTTCACATGGAATTGCACATGAATAAAATATTCCACCGTAACAAAATTTAAATAAACTATTAGTATTAGTCAAAAGCTAAAGATTAAACTATCCCAAAAAAAGAAACTATTTTTAAAAAAAATTAAATTTAAAATATTTTTCTTACCTCACTTCACCACATCCTCCCCCATAACTCTTGACGATTCCCCCTCCCCTCCCCCCAATTTATTTATTTTAAAAAAAAATTTATAAAAGCTTTTTCAAAAAATCTTACTTACCCCCCGCCCCCCCACACCAAACCACCCACTCCTCCCCCCAAAAAAAATTAACATTTTATTTTTATTTTTTAAAAGAATAAGTAGAACCCCATCTAACACTTCGCTCCCAATAATTTTTTTACATTTTCTCGTTTTTAGAAAAGTATTTTTTTCTTGCGTATCGGATATAACATAAATGAAAATTTTATTTTAAAAAAAAACTTGCAGCAAGTAGAAAATAATTTCCTAAAAAATATATGTATACACAAAATGAGAAAAAAATGGGGGAGAGAGTTAGGTGGGGTGGGAATTCCTTTTTAAAAAAGTAAAAATAATATCTAAAATAAAATTTGGAAGGGGATATGAAGTAAGATTATTTTTTTAAAAAAAGGGTGGGGGGAGGGGGGGATCGGAGGAGGTGGTGGAATGAGGTAAGAACAATATTTTAAATGTTAGTTTTTAAAAAATTATTATTATTATTTTGGGATAGTGATACTTTAATCTTTAATTTTTAACTAATACTAATAATTTATTTAATTTTTATCAGGAGGGAATGTTTTGTTTATTTGGAGTGTCATGTGATAATTTTTTTAAAATAAACCGAAAAAGGCTTAAAATACCCTCGAGGTATTGAAAATAGTACAAAATTACCCCTTATCCATCTATTGGTTACAAAAATATTCTTGTCATCCATCTTTGGGTCCAAATTTGACCTCCATCTTTAACGAATTTTCATTTAAAAATATGTGGCGCTCAATCATTAGTCATAATTTAATTTATTAACCCACTCATTACTAGTTAAACCCGCCCTAAATCTGACCCAATGAATACACCCACCCCAAATTATAATCGCTCACCTATTAAACAAAATCCTTCACCCTTCGTTCCCAAGCTTTGACTTTGCGTGCAAAATAGCCGGAAGCGAAACCAGAAAGCAACGAAGAGTATCAGATTTTTTTTTCTCTCTCTTTAACAAATTTTTCATTACTCCATTTCTCATCACCATATCCTCTTCTCTTTCTCTCTCTAAATGAGAAGAGCTATGGTTCATCGTTCTCTCTCTACTCTCTTCAACATCTCCATCTTCAATTTCTTTATTCTTCTCTGATCCACCTTCCCCGTCGTGAAGGGTTTTGTTTAATAGGTGAGCAATTATAATTTGGGGCGGGTGTATTAATTGGGTTGGATTTAATTAGTAATGGATGAATTTATAAATTATATTAATTAAATTATAATCAATGGTTGAGCGTCATGTTATTTAAAAAATATATTTAAATAATTTTAATGAAAATCAGTTAAAAAAGTAGTCAAATTTGGACTCAAAAATGGATGACAAGAGTATTTTGGAGTCAATAGGTGGATGATGGGGTAATTTTGTTACATTTCCAATACTTCGAGGGTATTTTAGACCATTTTCCGTAAAATAAAAGAGAGAGTGTAGTTCATGCACCATGAAGAGAGTGTAATAAAAGAAAGAGATGTGTTTCTCAAACTAATGAGTGATAGTTTATATATGAAACTTACCGTATTAATAGTTTAAGTATGAAATTAAAAATAAAGTGATAATTTAGATGTGTTTTTGACAATTTTAAAAAGAAATATTTGATAGAAAATACAATAACCTTTTACCATTTACTGTTGGGACCAATTGGGAAATAAAAATGTTTTTAGGTAATTGTAATATCCTTTTACACTAGTACCATTTATTATTCCTATATTTATGTTTTCCATTGTCCCTTGTATTATTGTTGTCTACTTATAAAAAGATCAAAAAATATTGTGTCTTCTTTAAGATTTTATGCGTTGCAACAAGTAATTGTTAGATTTAAACAATGTAACACTATATTAACTTATTAAATTTTTGAGGTAAATTTTATTATTTTAATTTATATTATATTTATTTGTTGAAAATTTATATTATTGATATCGTTACTTCATAAAGTATAAATATGACTATCTATCCTTGAAAAGGAATTGTTACACCAAATTGATTATGAAATGATAATTAATGCTTCACATTTAAAAAAAAACTAGAAAACTCCCCCCTTGTTAATCTTGGGATTGATAAATAACACACATAAATAAAGTAAATTGATAAAAATATCTTTTATATTTTTGATTTTTTTAAGGGACACGTAAAAAAAAAATTAAACAAGTAATATGAGACCGACTACTCTTATGATTTGAGTGACCATTCAACTCTGTCTTTTAGCGGGTTGTGTGCATGTAAAGAAAAATTAAACTAACCAGACATACAACTTTCATATTCCCAAATGTGAAATGGAATACAATCGTTCATCTGAATTTATAATTTTTGATACCTAAAAAATAAATACTACACTGAATTCAAGCCTTAAAAAAATTTAAAAATTAAATCTGTTAAATTTAAATTTTGAATTCACCTCAGCTACGATATTGTGAGACCATTCCAATAAATTACAAATATTGACTAAAGCTTGTGGTTGCGAAGAAAGTGACAATTTTGTTTTTTTTCAACAGTCATACTAGGTTGGCTACTGGGTCCCACATATAGGGCATTATATATACACACAAACTATACTCTTCACTCACAAATTAACACTTCCCTTTTCTAATTTCAGTGGGAGACTAAAAGGTCTCTTTTCAATTTTGAGGTATAATTTCTTTGTAATTTGTTAAAATGTACTTTTCTTCTATATTATATGATCTCCACGGCCTAATAGTTTAAGATATTTTAAAACATTTACTTTCCTTTCATCATATTTAGAATCTACAATAATTATTCTCTTTTTAATTTAGGATCTATAAGAAAGAAAGAAAAAAACATATTTCTTTTAGTTACTTATAAATAGTAATATACTCTTCTATATTGATCCAATATAAGAAATAATGCAATGAATTTATCATTTGTTTCTCTTTGGTTTCCATGCGCCCTAAGTTTGATTTCTCTGATTTTCACATGACATAATTAGCAAATTGACTCTTTACAATAATCAAATATGATTTGTTTCAAATATATTTTGTGTTAGTTCCCCAACAAATGAAGCAAGTGGTGTAGGGAATAAAATCCACGACCTCGATTGTAATATCATTATTTATTAGGATTAAGCGTTTAACTTCATTTCATAATTGAATTGCAGATTCAGGATTGAAGGAGGAGAAAAAAAATAATGGGAGGTAGTGGTAATATGTCTGCTATGACAACTAAAAACGAACAGAAGAAAAATCCTCTTCAAAGAGTGCCATCTTCAAAGCCACCTTTTACACTTGGTGACGTCAAGAAGGCCATCCCTCCCCATTGCTTTGAACGATCTCTTATTAAGTCATTTTCGTATCTTATTCAGGATCTCATACTTGTCTCCATCTTTTACTACATTGCCACCACTTACATTCACCTTCTCCCATCACCATTAACCTATTTGGCATGGACTACTTATTGGATTGCTCAAGGTTGTGTTTGCACTGGAATATGGGTCATTGGCCATGAATGTGGTCACCATGGGTTTAGTGATTACCAATGGGTAGATGACACCGTTGGTCTTATCCTCCACTCTGCACTTCTAACACCATACTTTGCATGGAAACATAGTCATCGTCGTCACCATGCAAACACAGGTTCCCTTGAGAATGATGAAGTCTACATACCAAGACTTAAATCAAAACTAAGATGGTACTACAAATACTTGAACAATCCACTAGGACGAGTATTCGTACTTGCCTTCACTCTAACTTTTGCTTGGCCTTTATACTTGATCTTCAATATCTCAGGCAAAAAATATGATCGTTTTGCATGTCATTATGATCCATATAGCCCAATATATTCTAATCGCGAAAGGCTTCAAATCTACATTTCAGATGCAGGTGTGATTGCAGTTACATATTTATTATATCGTGTTACTTTAACACAAGGTCTAGCTTGGGTTCTATGCATCTATGGGGTACCCCTCCTTATTTTGAATGGATTTATAGTGTTGATCACTCTTATGCACCACACTCACTCTTCATTGCCACATTATGATTCATCTGAGTGGGATTATCTAAGAGGAGCTCTAGCTACGGTAGATAGAGACTATGGTGTGTTAAATAAGGTGTTCCACAATGTTACGGATACACATGTTTTGCATCATATATTCTCATATATATCACATTACCATGCAATGGAGGCAACAAAAGCTATCAAACCATTGTTAGGAGAATACTATAAATTTGATGATACACCAATTTTAAAGGCAATGTGGAGGGATACAAAGGAGTGCATCTTTGTGGAGAAAGATAAAGATAAAGGAGTTTATTGGTACAAAAACAAGCTTTGAAAGTTCAACAAGAAATAGTCATTTGGAATTGGTCAAATGTTAAACCTAAGTAGTATTTGTATTTTGAATTGTATGCTTTTCTTGTATTGTACTAGTCAAATGTTTGTCAACATGAGGAATAATCTGCCTCATCACTCAATGTATCATCCCTATAGTATGATTATAAATTTAAAAATAAAATGTATTTATTTTTTATTCTATAGTCTACCAAAATGAATGAAAATAACTAAATGAAATATTTTGAGTTGATTTTTCAGAAAATCACACAATTAATAGTAATTATCTTATTCATTTTCTTTATTTTGTAACAAAAAAAAAGTCACTCAACTAAGACTCATGTGTCTACTTGTTCCATTTTATACAAGTTTAAGTGTCTACTTGTACATATCCAAAATTGAAGGGCATAGATGACAGCTGAAAATAATTGTTAAAGGGCACATTTGTGTATTATATGTACTTATATTATAATTAGTGCAATTTAACTTGCCTTCTTATTTTTAGGTTATTAATCTATTTAATTAACTATAGATACTTGAGCAAGAAATATAATATAAATAATTACTTATAATCACGTTATAAATGATCTCATAGTGTTCTTAAAAAAATAAAATTGTGTTATAAAAGTTGTACTCAAGAAAAGGAACTTGCTTGACTTCTGCCCAAAAGTATTAGATTCTCTAATATAATATAATGGAGTTTGTTTGTCTCATATATGTTTTTAAAATATTCTTGTTTTTATTCAGTGTGTTTATTTGACTCATCCAACATAAATTTTTCGAAAAATAAGTCAGTTGGGGTTTTAAAAATGGAGGATGTGACATGAATTTCTTAAATTTCAACTTTCTTTAAAAATAAAAAAAACGTAGAGGGAAATAGGGGTTTTAATGAAATTCATTTTGATTTGTAGGTCGATGGATCGAGGTTAAGATATGAGTCTTTTTAATTTAATTTTATTTGCAAAGTCCATGTCCATATTTATTTTATGAAGAATTTGTCAGAGTCATTTTACACGATAAAAATTTTAAGTTCAATAATTTTATTAATATAAAATAAAATTGAATGATTTTACTATTTTTTTTATAATTGAGTGATAGTTTAAGATATTTACTAAACGTTCGAAACAACGTACATAACTTATAACTAATCAATATCTTCATAGTAACTATTTTGAAAAAGATCGTGCAATGCAATTAAGAAATTTCAGGATTTCAACTTGGAATTGTTAATTTCAAAACACCTCTTTTAAAACGTTCTTAAAACTTTTTTTAAGGAATGTGTCCGGTCAACATAGGTCAAATAATATAAAACGGAATGAGTAACTTTAAAAAAATTCTTTTTACTCTTAATCACGTTGTTTTCGAGTTTAAGTTTGTAAATAATTTATTATTAGGGAGCGTTAATTAAATTTCGATGGGTCTTATCACTTATGTCACGAATTCAAGTTAATTAGGACTTCAAGGATACTGAATGATTTTTTTGTAAAAAAAAATATTGTTTATCGTCAATTCCATTTCTAATATTTCTTTCGTTTCAATTTGTTTATTTCATTTTCTTTTTAGTACATTTAAAAAGAATATTTTTTAGATAGCTTTTTAATTTTAACTTTCGATATGACATATTTAAGATCATACGATTAAAATATATTTTTTGATACACCGATATATATTTCAATTTTTTATTTTATTTTTAATTTTTTTTTGTATCATACTAAATAAGATATAAGTTGAAAGGGAGAAAGTAGGTAAGATCTGTCCAAGTTACTCATATTAATTGTAAGAAGTAAAATATGGGGAAAGACTTGTCTATGGAGTATACATATGGGCATTGATAGACTTAGATTTGAATGGAGCCTATGGAAAAGTTTGAAAAATGTCAAAAGCAACTTTAGCTAAAAGAAAGTTCTGTTTTTTCCTTGTGTGGATAGCCACGTGTATTCGATCGATATTCTTTAGTTAAATTTTGATTCCGTCATTAAATTTGAGCGGTATCAATTGATATTTCTTAGTTAAATTCTAATAATTCACTGAATGGGGAAGATAGTTGTGAAACTGAAAGCATGAGGAAGATATGGGCACATTTTCTACCTCATCTTAATATAAAGTGTTAATTAAACATCAATCCAAATCGATTCTCGATTGATACATTTTTGCTTGCTTCCAGACAACCAAAAGGATAAATGTGTATTATATTCGGTTTAATTTTAATAAAAATTTAAAAGCAGATCTGATTTTCATTTTAATAATAAAAAAACCATCCAAATCAAACCGCACATTTTCGCTGTATCGCAACTTAACAGAAGCATTTTATTAAATTTCTGTTACATGTCCATTTCTTGTTGTTGCTAGAGTGATGAGAAAATAGGGACACCTGGTAAGCTAGCTCCACCATCGACGATGAAAACATTGCCCGTTACATATTCAGATGAATCATGAATTAAGTATCGGATGAGAGATGTTAATCCCGGATCTGTCGTTCCAAGATATCTAGTAGGAAGAGTTTTATAAAGAAACTTATGAAACCATTTCTGTTCAACTAGGCTCTCTGTTATCTCTGATTTGAAAACTCCTGGGGATATCGAATTCAATCTGATATTCTCTCCACCCAATTCAATAGACATAATCTGTTCATTTAAATGCAATCAGTTAATTTATCATAAATAACAATTCATTTCTTCATCAATGAAACCTACCTTAGTAACCATGTCAAGAGCCATCTTTGAAGTAGCGTAAGCAATGGTCCCTGGTACTGCTATACGATTTAAACCAGCCATTGAAGTGATGTTAATAACAGATCCTCCGCCCTGTTTAGCATCGATCATATGCTTACAAACATATTTCGAAACCATCCATGCCCCTCTTACATTTGTGTTATATGTATTGTTCCATTCCTCCTCTGTCAATTCCACTGAAGAGCTCACACTCCCTATACAATATGATTATACACAAAAATTAATTCTAGAGTAAGCTTAGAATTTTCTAATTATGTTTCTACTCAAACAGGGGCGATGGGAGGTCTAAAGCCAAATTATAATCAGAGGCCTAAAATTTACTAATTATGTTTATACTCAAGTACCTCTAACGCCGGCGTTGTTAACCAAGGCATCGATACGTCCAAAAGCATCCCAAGCTATTTGTACAGCGGACTCAATTGTAGCACCATCAGCAGCAACGTCAAGTTCGATGGCGATTGCACGAGGAGGCCCTTCTGAATTACTGTTAATTTGGTCGCAGAGAGATTTCAGTTTGTCAACACGACGAGCAGCAGCGATGATTCTGCAACCGGCTTTTGCCAAATCCAGACAGAACTCTAGCCCGATTCCTGACGATGCTCCGGTCACCATCACTACTTTTCCGCTAAGGTTTTTCCATGGCTCCATTTTACAATTAAGTCTAGTTATGTAAAATGGAGTTAGAAATGTATTGAGCCAAATTAAAGAGTTTATATATGCAATGAAAGTAGGGTAAAATTTTAGTATAATTTATAATAATGATAAAATTGGTATCTAATCCGTAAGGACAGGGGCGGAGTCCTGATGAAACTCGTTCCATGAAAAATTATACACCCATTTATTTTAACTCGGCACGAAGTTTAAGAGAGAAATAAAGACTTTCTGAAATAAATGATAGAAATTTTTGTGGCTATAAATCATTTCATTAAGGATAAAATTGACATTTTAAAGTCAAATTATTACTTAATCATTCTTTTTGAGACGGACTAAAAAAGATAAATTGAGACAACGGATACTGTTTATATATAATTAAATTTTTTTATATATATAATTAACATTAAACTCTTTTTTAATTTCGTTTTACTTTACATATAATATATAGTCAATATTATGGCCGCCTTTGTTGAAATTCCAGGGGGTGTGGAACAAGAATATGGCCTCCTTTGTTGAAATTCCAACATATGTGTTCTTTATTATTATTATTATTATTTTCATTTGGTATTTGATATCTGTATTGGAGTCTGATTATTATGGATTCGTACCGTGTAGGATCCCATTCGATGCTCCCTGGCAAGGATTTTTACATACACAAGGCTCGAACCTGAGATCTCTAATTAAGGAAAGAGTAACCTCATCCGCTGCACCACATCTTTTGATAGTATGTGTAACATCTCGCAAATTGAAATAACTAGGAAGAAGTAAAAAAAATTGGAAATAGCCATTTTTGTAAAGATTATAAAAATCTGGAAATTCTGTTAAATGTGTTAAGTTGAGCTTTGACCAACTTCAAACGACCATAACTCCTAGCTCAGGATGATTTAAGTGTGTTTCCAGATATCGTAGGGATCTTGGAATAATCTTTCCAACGCCGCCAAGTTTGTGCGATTCCGAGTTCGTATGAGTGAGATATTCCCATTGGAAGTTGGGCTGGTCAAATAAGAAAAGTCCAATCCAGATTTTTAAAGGGTATTTTAGTCTTTTCTGTACCCTATTATTTTAATTCGTTTTTAGGAGTTTAATAGGGGTCAAATCAGATTTTAGTCAGTTTAGAAAAGTTGAAGTTTACGCTAGGGCTTGGAGAAAGGAGAAAAGAGGAGAAAGAAGAAGAAAAGGCAAGATTCGTCAAGATCGTTCAAGTTTGATTGTGGATTTCGCCAAGGATTCAATCATACGAGGTATGTGAGATAACATAGCGTTGGGTTAGTTCACCCACGCGCCAAACATGATTCAATTCAGCCAAG
>JAJONR010013451.1:0-13023 GCA_029582245.1 Solanum etuberosum
TATATATAATTTATGGGTCAGCCCCAACTTGTGTAGTTGGGCCAATCCCAACTTGTAACCATTGAGAGGGATTTTCAGAATTTTTATTCATATCTTTTAATTCACTTAGCTTAGCTAATTTCAATTTACTGTCTGCTTCATCATCTTCTATATTTTGTATTGTACTATTAATAATGTTGTTGTTATTATTATTATTGTTATTTATGGTTTCATCAAGGTAGTAGTTTTCACTACAACTATGTTCTTTTGCTTCATTAGGATTACTACTCCATGGATGCAAGTGAATTTCTGTTGAGACCTCAAAGCTCAATGGATTCATAGGGTCTCGTCTAATTCGCGACATGTCATCGTGTGATATTGGAATGTTGAGATCTAATGCATCACCTGATTTTCTCAAGTTTGATCTTAGATTTATTTGATCCATATGGCCATTGAAATTAAATTTGGATGTCGAATCCGGGGAATTAGAGGTGATCCAATGGCACCTTTTATGCCCACCTAAAGCTTGCCCTGTGGAGAAAACTCTATGACATATTGAACATTCATGGATTTTTGATTTCCTCATGGATTTTGAACCTTGTAATGTGAATTGATCATCTTGTGTGATATTCATATCATAATCATCAATTAAGCTATCATCTAGTTGATCTTGCTTAGCTGCATAACATCCTTTAACCTTTTTGTGACTTGCCCTATGTCCACCTAGGGCTTGATGAGAGCTAAAGACTTTCTTGCATGCTTTACATTCAAACAATCCTTTATTAGAAACCCCTTTAGCCTTGTTATCAAAGGGTCTCACTAATGGTGTTAGGTAGTTCATGGGGTTCCTAGCTCTCTCCTCCTCCTTGCTAGCCGAGGCACACGACTCCTCAGGCTCAGCCAACGACATGTCAACCTTCGCGTTGGCTAAATCAATGAGGCATTTTGCAAGGACAAGATCTTCATCTTCACTTGATGGATAAGTTGAATTAGTACTATTAATGCTCCCAATTTTTGTTCTTAATGACCTTTTCCTTTTAGACCATCCATAGCCTTTTCTTCCACCATTATTAATGTAGTCCTCGCCCTCTGAACAGGGCGAGGACACTAGGGACTCCGCGTCTTCTGAGCTACATTTTCCATGTTCAAGAAATGATTTCCAAGATGAGAATTCTTTCCCACAATTCTCACAAACTCTATTGCTTTTTTGTCTATTAGGGTTTGTTCTTAATTGATATAACCTCTTATTACCTCCCTTAACACCCCCTCCAAACTTATCTTCCCAATCACTAGCTGGATCATCATCATCTATGTTTGCACCTTCATCTCCTATTCCATGAGCTCTCATATGTCCACCTAGAGCTCTTCCACACACAAAACCTTTCTTGCAAACCCTACAATAATGCTTAAAAATCGGTTGTTGTTCTTGATCTATACAAGCCATGATGTTCTACTTCAAACATGAATGTGGATATAATGTTAGTTGAGAGAATGAAGAGGTGGGGGGGATTGTGCATGCATGGGAGAGTTTGTTGTTCTTGTACTAGAAGTTGTTGTAGGGTTGGACGGTGAGAAAAAAATTAGTCCTAGTTTTTAGTTGGAGTAGTGGTTTGTGGAGGGAAGTTTAGAGGTAGAGAGAAAAATAGGAGTGTAAGTGAAAGTGGGGAGTGAGAGTTGACAAGTGGAAGGAGAGTAGTAAAGCCTGTGGGAGTGAATTAAGAAGTTTTTAATTTTATCACAAACTTTTTATTAAACACTAGTTATCTCAAACAACCAAATGGATGGCAGAAACAATAATATTACACATGGTGGAGTCATTAGAGCAAATATAATTAGGGGTCATTTGGTTTAGAGACAACTTATGGAAATATTAATAATGCAGAAATTATAGTATATGGATTATTTCTTAATGAATATTTAGGTTAATGTATTGAAAATATTACACATGCATAATTAGTTTTGTCATCTTAGTTGTTATTTTATGTATATCTATTACATATACATTCACACATTTTATCCTATATAAAATATTTTTGTATAACTTAGTCATATGAGATTTTTTTTATTGAACAACCAACTAGTATATGTGAAACTTCATGCGAGAATTATTACTATGTTTTGGTAAAAAAAAAAACATTCTCATTCAGCCAAAGTGTTATGTACAAATCTACTAACTTTATTGTGATTCACAGTTAGCTCTCATCTATTACTCATCCTTTGTACCAACCATTGAACCTCTTGGTTCCAACATTCTATAGGCCATTCACTTCTCACAAAAATAATAATTAGCAGTAATAAATATGCACATTAACAAAGAGCGCTAAAGCTTTTACCGACATTAGTTAATTGTCATTAGATCTAATGTCGTTATAGGCTTTAGGGACATTTATAAAAAGTATTTATTGTCTCTAAAAACATATATATTTAGTGGCAATTGAATTGTTGTGGTTAATTAATTGCCGCTAAAGATTATTTTGGATGTAGTGATTGAAATGCTAATCTGCTGAGAGATGTCTTCTTCTGCTCTCCTTACCTACAAAAAACATTCTAATCTATATGAACTTGTCTGGACAAAAATATCAATGTCAACAAAACTTGTTTCATAAATGTGAAGGAGCTCTACAAATGTGTAAATGTACTGGTTAAGGGTAGTTAGAAGATTAAGTCTACTTACTTGATTAAGTGAGCTTAATTAATGATGTATAGAATTAGTTAGAGCTGTCAGTAATGTATATAATGCAAGGTAATTTCTTTTCTGCCAAGCTATTTTATTCCTCTCTTGCATTGTTCATATTGTTAGATCGTGTATTTTCAGCACGGTATCAGAGTCATAACGAGTGCAAATCGAGGGGATTACTATCACATGAAGTGAAGAATTCGAGGGATTCTGTACTCATTTTTTTTTTTTAGCTTTTCTGCTAATGGAGAATTCAGGAAATTTAGGGGGAAATGCTTCCGCAACTGCAATTGTTATCACACCATTGATTGATTTTCACCACCCTATTCTTACATCCCTCAGATGCTCCTGGTTCTTTATCGATTTGCATCATGTTGACTGGATTAGATAATTACACACTGTGGAGCAGAGCTCTGAATGCAACAAATTGAAGAAATGACACAAAACAAGACATGTGAAAGGCAGATTGTTTTCAACTCATTGGGTACTCAGCTGACTGACTGCAAAGGGAAGATACAAACTAATGTAGTCACTGGCTCTCTGACACGTAGCAATTTGGTTGATATTAACTTTGCAGGTTCACAAAGGATCTAACACTCAAGCCAACAAATGATATCTCAGTGTTGTCATCATCACACACAACCTAGATATGATCCACAATGTACACAACAGCAAGGCATGATGACACAACCACATTTTACAACAAGCACCTCTAGACATAACCACATGATAGGTGATCATAGACATTTATGAATGAAGGGCTGTCAAGGTAAAATTACCCACAAGAGATTCAGAAAGAGTTTCACATGTTGAAAACTGCAACCTAGGAATAGGTAATATTCTAACCAATGTTTTGTGTGTGCCAGCTTTCAAGATTAATCTTATGCCAGTCTCAAAGATGACAAAAGACTTGAATTATTATGCTACTTTTTATCCAAACTATTGTGTGTTACATGACCTTTCATCTGGGAATGTGAGGGAGATTGGTAAGTAAGAGGATGGACTCCACACTCAGTACTCACAAGCAGGAGATAAGAAGATTGATGGAAGTAGGTATCTTACAACAATACATGAGGCAGATGCCCTGACTTGGCATTAGAGAATTTGCCATGTTCCAATAAATGTCCTTAACCTGACTCAAGACCAGAGACCCAACCATGATCGAAGATCAGATCCAATCCTAACTTGATAAATGATTTTGACCGTCAGTCTCAATTCGAGACTTGACCCTAACTCAAGAACCAACCCAAATATGATTTAGGACTCTAGATTGGGGACCCAAGATACGAACTTTGACTTGAGACTCGAGACGCAAACTCCACCCTGACCTTGATCTGGGACTCGACCTCGACACGACCCTTACACGGGAACTAAGATCCAAGACCTGGGACCTAATCTCCAACACTGACTCGAGACTTGATTTTGCCTAATATACCATGACCCTGATCCTGGCTAGGGACTCAAGACCTGAGCCTCAATCTTGACTTGGGACTTGGGACACGACCTTAACTCGAGACCTGAGACTTGATTCTAAGCTGAATTCCAAAACTCGAGCCCTAAGCCTTAGAAAAAATTAAAATAATTCTCAAAAAGGAAATTCAAATTAAAGTACATATAAATATGGGCTAAAATTGGGTTCTTATTTGGCTAAATTGAAGATCACTCTAAAATGGATTATTTTGATTTGAGCGAAAGTCAATCTAATATGTTGGCTCCTTTTCATCATAAAGGATCCGCTTGCCCCGAAATGACCTGGCAACAACAAGAAGAAAACAATGAAGAAAGCATAGCAATTAATATGAAAAAAATGCAAAGCCTACAAAAAAGAACCGTAACAACAGCAAAATAGTGTGATGATCGGGATATAATAAATAACATATGACAAGAACTGCCAGGTTATGACTAGTACTACGCACCAACCTTCACAAGGCAAGACAACACTCCACTCCTACTAACCTTCTACCCTAATATGCAAACTCCACTTCTACCTATCTAAAGTCATGTCCTCAATATTATAAAATTGGCTTATGTACTGCGCAAATGTCATGACCCAGGGGTACCCCCTAGACGTAACAAGGCACATAGAACCCCGAAAGGCACCATGTAAGCCACTTAGCATATCATAACATAAGCATAGAACAATAAAGAGTAAAACACATTTCAAGTCTTAAATTTTTTTTCATAAAAGCAAAGCGGAATTCTAGACTTGTCTCAATTAGCCATCTATTACAATTCTTGAATCAAATAGGGACACAACCCTTACAACATAGTCCGAAAGGAAAAACTAGAAATGAAACTCAAATGAAACATCCGTCCTCGACTCATGAGGACTCACCACAAGCTAGGAGAATAGTCGAATCCAAGCTTTAACCAATTGATGACCGCCTTAAGAACCGGACCCTACACTTGGGAAAAATGTAGAAAATATGGGTTAGTACAAAAATGTACTAAGTATGATAGCCATGCATAAAAGCCTTTAAAACATGCAAAAACGGACATTTTAGTTGAAACCATGTCATATGCCAATTTTGAACATCATCATAGAGATAGTTGGAAAACGTAACTCATAAACATAACTCATATATATACATCATCATAGCATAAAGGATGACCACATAATCATAAGCATAACATCTATCATAGACATAATGTAAACATTAATTATCATGAGGCATAGTTCATATACATAGTCAATACTTAGATCTTCATATCATAAGAGAACCATCTCATAAGTAACCCTAAGTCATACTTGTGCAATGCATGGATAAGATCTCATCATTTGATCTCATCATGGATGTGTAACATAATATAACGACGGAGAATGATACAATTTATCCAAATATTCTATTTATTAAAACAATACAGTACGGTACAATACAACACAATATGATACATCATAAAACAATATATAACAACCATCCAAACAAAGTGTTAACTGTATGGTTGTATAGGAATTACAAAAGCCGACAGGTTTTCGAGTTGTCCAAGACTTTTATTTGATTATAATTTGTAAATTCTCACTTGGTAAATAAAAATTTACCTACCAAAAGAATATATATTAAAGGGTTATTTGGAATCAAGTTATATACTTCCCCCGTTTAAAAAAGAATGACTTAATTTGATTTGACACAGAGTTTAAGAAAATAAAGAAGTTTTTTCAATCTTATGATCCTAAATTAAAGTCATGTCAGATGTACTAAAATGTCCTTTAATTTTGTGGTCTTAAACATGTCATGTGAAAATTAAAGCTGAAATTAAAACGTTGTCAAAAAAGGAAAGGAGTCATTCTTTTTTCGGAGAAGGGCCCAAAATGCCCCTCAAGTATTTGAATTGGTACAAAATTACCCTCCATCCACCTATTGGCCCAAAAATACCCCTGACGTCCACCTTTCGGCTAAAAAATACCCTTATATCTAACGGATCATACTCATTAGGTGGATGGAGGGTAATATTGTACCAAATCTCATAGTTTAAGGCATTTTAGGCCCTTTCCGTTAAAATAATTTGAAATTACTTAATATATAAGCTCACATGATTGACTTGATTTTAAATTTCATAGCAAATTTAAAAATATAAAAAGGTTAGACATCTACTCTCTACACTCCTCCCTCCCAGACCCTTCACTTCCTATCTCTTCCATATTTTTTTTCTATTTGAATCTTGTCCACCATTTTAGTTTTTAAAAATTTTTTTTTATGACAAACAAGAGAGAAAATAAGGAGAAAATAATGATGCATTCATATAGAAATAATTAGTTCAATAAAAGATGTATTAATTAAGCAAATATGTAAAAATATTATATTTTTCTTTTGTGTGTACCCAAAATTAAAAATAAAAGAATAAAAATAATCATTTCTCTTATCCCCACCTTCATCCGATCATGGCATTAATACTAATTAAAAGAATATAAATATGTGAGTTCATTTCAAGTTTGAGTCCCGGATATCTTAATTAAGAATAAGAGATTAAAAAATGAATAAAAGAGAAAATGAATAAGACATTTGGATAATTGAGAGAAAATTTTATAATAATTTTCTTAGATGGACAATCAGTTGGGGTAAGTATGGATTTTAGTTGGATCCCCATTTATGAGTTGGGTTACGTTATAATAAATTGGGGTTGATTTAAAATAGGCCAATAGGAAGATATCATGAAATTAATTATTTTTTCAATATTATTTTCAAGTGTATCGGGTCAAAATATGAATCATAAGTGGTTTTATAGAAAAAATGATTTTTTTAAAATATCATTTTTATTATTTATTTGAGAAGAGTTTAAATTTGGACCAATCACATTAAGCAATATAATAAATAAATATTTAATAATTTTACTTTAAGGGAGCTATTAAAAATAAGGGCAAATATGAGTCAAAGGATTAACATCGAGAGTATTTTTGAGCCAAAAGGTGGACGTCAGGGGTATTTTAGGGCCGATAGGTGAATGAAGGATAGTTTTGTACCAATTCAAATACTTGAGGGGCATTTTAGACCCTTCTCCGTTCTTTTTTAAATAGAGGGAGTAGTAGTTGATGTAGTTTTTCAAAATAAATGTTTTTGTTTGGTAGCTGGATATACAGAAAAAAGTTATTCGTGTATTAATTTTTGTATAATTCTTATAATGTTTGGCAGCTAGATAGAAAATAAGTTATTCATTTATAAAATTAAGGGAAAATTGTATAAAATAGCAAACTATTAATTCAAATTAAATGTTATAACCACAATTTCATTTAATTCTAATCCGTAGCAAACACTTGTCATTCGCCTCTCTCCCCAGAAATCTCGTTCGCAACTCTCCCTGACCTCGCTCGCCACTCTCCCTCGCCTCTCTCACTTTATACAAACACAAATGTATAAATTGCGTTTATATTTGTATAAAGCGAGAGAAAACTGTATATACAAATACAAATACATATATTTTCGTCTTATACACTTATAATTACAAAAATACAAATCTTCCCTTACAAGTTCTCTTTTGCCTTTCTCTCTTTCTCGCTTTATACAAACACAAATTTTACAAATTACAATGTATAATATGTGTTGTATAAAGCGAGAGAGAGAGAGTAACAATATATATATACGATAATATTATATATTTTGATGAAATCGCTGCCCCAGCAGCATTTTTTTAAAAAAAAGAAAATCTTGCAGAAATTGCGGCCTGAGCAGCGATTTTAATTTTAAAAAAATAATTAATGAAATCGCTTCCCTTGCAGCGATTTCACGAAAACACTTTTTTTACACGGCATTAACGGGGTTAAAATTGAGCAAGGATATCGCTGCCCCATTAGCGATTTTTCCGTTTTGGTATTTTAAAAAAGTGTGACCCTTTATACATTTTGAAAGAAAAAAGTGGCCCTTTTGACTTCGGACTCGTGACTTAGTGGTCAAAGTGAAGCAATTCTTGAACACTGGTTTCAAACTTTAGAAAAAGATTGTAATGCAGTACCTATATATTCGATGAAATAGTTGAGATTTGCGCAAATTAGAATAGACATCATTATCATTATTATTTTTTTAAAAGTAAGCAATCCACATATTTTTCATTAAAACTTGACTCAAAATTATTAATGGTAATACACCATTTTTACTATCAAGAAATATTTTGGGTGAAAATTATTTACACCCCTGACTTTATTGGAAAAACCAAACTTTTGAATAACAGATATCCCCCTTATTAGGGGCGGAGCTACCTTGTTGTGGGGTGTCAAGCGATACCCCTTTACTAGAAAATTATATTGTATATAACGTTTAAATTTTGATTTGATAAATATATAATAAGTATCGGCACTCTTAACACAAATTGAAGGTTTAATCTAGTAGGAGTTGTAGAAATTTTATAAAGTCATGTCTTCAGCCCAACCAGCCATAATTTTTTTTCAACTCTGCTAATTTATTTTCTTTAAATAGAATGTCAATTAGTTTGCCAAAAGTGTCCTAGATTACGTGTCACGAATTGATTGGCTACAGTTATGTGGCCTCCTCCACAAAGCTTTAAAATCCTACTAGAATACCAATTAAACAAACGGGTCAAAAAATTTCTTATCCATTTTCCTTCCAGATCGGAGAATCCATTTCCCCTAATTCTCAGCATTCTTAAGGTATTTTCTCCTCTTCTAACTTTATTTGATTAATTTTTTTCCATTTTTTTTTGAATTTGTGTTCTTACCTGCAGATGTAATTAGATTTGTACTGATTTTTGCTTTTGAAATTTTAAATTTTTTTTGGAGCAAGTTTATGTAATTGATTTGTTAACGAAAAAGTGAATTCGCATGTGTTGAGATCTGAAATCGGAAGGTCTAAACTTTTGAGTTTTGAATTGTGTTGATGTTTTATGATCTGATGGCGTTGACATTTGATCTTTCGGGTTGGGTAGGGTTTTGTTAAGATTTAACAAGTTTTCGGAAATTTTTGAAACCGCGATGTGAATATATGTTGATGATTTGCAAATTGTGCATGATTCTACATCTAAGTTTAATTTAAATTCAAACATTTTGTGATAGTCTTCGGGATTCGTTGTCTAGTTAGTGTAGTTGGTGGTATATCAAGTAGTGGTGGATCCAGCATTCTCATTAAGGGATTTGAAAATTTAAAATGTAATGATTTGAACTTGGAACAGAACCTAAATCAATCTTTAGTTTTGTATATATACATAAAAGGATAAAAATTTACCTTGTATATACGTTATATTTTTTCGTTGGGGTGTTTGGATGAACACGCTCAGCCTCCTTTAGATCCGCCCCTGAGATCAAGCACTTGCTAGAATATTGCTGTCGTTTCCCCTTTCAATGAGAATTTCTCTTAAAATTGGATGCACTGTATTTGAGTTATACCAGTCTTATAAAGGTAGTTAGCAATTCTAGGCTGAAGGTGCAGTAGAGCAGTTAGCAGGGCCGAGAATGATGAATAAACAATACATCATTTTTTTAATATGTACCTTTTTCTTGTCTTGAAAATATATTCAAATGTAACTTATACTAAATGGGGGTTCATAAGCTTAGTGTTTTGGAAAAATAGGTTAATGGGGCAAGCATCCTCGTGTTGTAATTGTATGATTTAGTTTGATATTAATTAAAATAAAATGAATGTTGGAGTCTCCTTGTTTCTCTGCAAACAGTCTGATTCTCCTGAGCGTTTATGTATCGGCTTTTTCCCTGGCCCAATCATATCTTTGGTACATGTTACTTTTCTTCATAGGTTTCAATGTTGCATGATAATGTTGAATAGTTAATATTTATTAGTAGTACCACACGCCACTTGTATAGTTTGAAATTCCTAAAGATCTGTAGCAAGTGAATAATTAAAAATTCTGCTATTTCACAATTTGTTTATTGTTGTCTGACTAATCTCTTAAATAATATCTTGTTTGTTCCAATTGTATTCGACTTTGATGATTGAGTTGATTGCAATTGACTGATAGTTGATGTACCTTTCTGAGAGTTTAGAGGTTGTAATGCATAAATATAGGAAGAGATATACAATGCCATACTGTTATGCATTGTTGAAATGCCTATATGCAATAGTTATCATGTTCCCTTAGTCTATCAATTCTGCTATTATTTGATTGTTAGTTGTTTTCCGTCTTTTAATATGTTCAGTGTTTGAGGACTTGCAAAAGATTTCTGTGATTCTTCCCACTAAAGATTTTTTATTCAATACATTGAAACAGTGACTAGAAATGGCTTTGGGTGGAGGTGGACCACAAAGGGGGACTGCAGCAGCAGCAGCTGCTAACCTACGTCGAAGGAAGACCGGAGGAGCAGGTGGAGCTGCAGGAGGAGCAGGTGGTACCATGCTCCAATTCTACACTGATGATTCCCCCGGACTGAAGATATCCCCCAATGTTGTGCTTGTAATGAGTATTGGCTTCATAGCTTTTGTCGCAATCCTTCACGTCATGGGTAAGCTCTACTTTGTCCGCAGAGAAGGCTAGAGACATTCCAGATATCTCATTGCTGACTTGGGAAAGAAACTTTTGTTGGGCAACAGCTTTCTCGTTAAAGGAAAACTGACAATTGTAGCTTTGTTTTCTTGTTTGTTTGTCTATGCAATGAAGTTTATAGAAAAGTTTTCTAGTTATGAGTTTCTTAGACTGTGAATGGGGAGATGTTTTTGCTTTGCTCGCTGCATGATGCTTCTGAGCAGCTAATGCTTCCTCTTTGGTCTATTAATATCATTAAAAAGTATTTTTTGTATGTATAATTTTCATCATCTCTGTCATCACAACTACCATTATTTCCATAGGCACTATTGCCTCCACCACCACTATCATTCCAATCTTCACCCTCACAATTAACAGATTTGTTAATTACCACCAAAATATTGTCATATATTCTACGGTCATCACCATCAACTACTAATATCAATCAGCTTCATCGCCTACACTATCAATTATCATCATCACAATAATCACTACAACATCAGAACCCTTCATTATCACAATTATTTTAGGTGAAAATTATTTACACCGCTAACTTTGTTGGAAAACAAATTTCCATCTTAGCTTTGAATAATAGACCCCCCTTCATACAATATCTATTTTATCCTTTTAACATTTTTTATTTTTCATCTCTACAATATCTTTTTGTATCATATATAATATTTTGTTTCTTACTTTATGTACTTATAGATTTTTGTTTAGGTTCATTTTAACATTATAAATAGAATAATAATTTTATGAATTTATTACAAAATCAAACACTATCTTTTTTATTATTATCATTTAATATTATATGCATTAACTCTATATATATATATATATATAAATCCTACTCATCTCTTATTTATATTATCTATATAGATAAATGAGTTATGGTTATCAATAATGGAACATTTTCTAAATTACATAATTCAAAATTTGTTTACAATACAAATGGATATTGATTTTTTAGGAATTTGTTATAAAATACTCTATTCGTTCACTTTTACTTGTCACAATTTGATTTGGCACAGCCATTAAGAAAATAATTATTGATATATTAATTTTTATCAAACTATCCCTATTAAATGATGTCTTAAAAAATACTTATTTAATGCTGAGGATAAAATATGTAAAAATTATTGTCTTGTAAAAATGAAAAAATATATTTTAAGAATAAGTGACAACTAAAAGTAAACTAGGGATAAATATATCTCTATTATAAAATGTCATTAGTTTGCCAAAAGTGTCCTAAATTACGTGTCATGAATTTATTGGTTATAGTTATGTGGCCTCCTCCACGTACAATAAATCAAAGCTTTAAAGTCCAACTTACTAGAAAACCAATTAAACAAGCCGGTCAAAAAATTTCTCATCCATTTTCCTTCCAGATCGGAGAATCCATTTTACCTAATTCTCAGCATTCTTAAGGTATTTTTCTCCTCTTCTAACTTTATTTTATTAATTTATTTCCATTATTTGTATGAATTTGTGTTCTTACCTGCAGATGTAATTAGATTTGTACTGATTTTTGCTTGTGAAATTTTAAAATTTTCATTGGAGCAAGTTTATGTAATTGATTTGTTAACAAAAAAGTGAATTTCGCATGTTTTGAGATCTGAAACCGAAAGGATCTAAACTTTTGAATTTTAAATTGTGTTGGTGTTCTATGATCTGATGGCGTTGACATTTGATCTTTCGGGTCGGGTAGGGTTTTGTTCAGATTTAACAAGTTTTCGGAATTTTTTGAAACCGCGATGTCAATTTATGGTGATGATTTGCAAATTGTGCAATGATTCTACATTTAAGTTTAATTTAAATTCAAACATTTTGTGATAGTCTTCGGGATTCGTTAGCTAGTTAGTGTAGTGGCGTGCAATGATTCTACATTTAAGTTTAATTTAAATTCAAACATTTTGTGATAGTCTTCGGGATTCGTTAGCTAGTTAGTGTAGTGGCGTGCAATGATTCTACATTTAAGTTTAATTTAAATTCAAACATTTTGTGATAGTCTTCGGGATTCGTTAGCTAGTTAGTGTAGTGGCGTGCAATGATTCTACATTTAAGTTTAATTTAAATTCAAACATTTTGTGATAGTCTTCGGGATTCGTTAGCTAGTTAGTGTAGTGGCGTGCAATGATTCTACATTTAAGTTTAATTTAAATTCAAACATTTTGTGATAGTCTTCGGGATTCGTTAGCTAGTTAGTGTAGTGGCGTGCAATGATTCTACATTTAAGTTTAATTTAAATTCAAACATTTTGTGATAGTCTTCGGGATTCGTTAGCTAGTTAGTGTAGTGGCGTGCAATGATTCTACATTTAAGTTTAATTTAAATTCAAACATTTTGTGATAGTCTTCGGGATTCGTTAGCTAGTTAGTGTAGTGGCGTGCAATGATTCTACATTTAAGTTTAATTTAAATTCAAACATTTTGTGATAGTCTTCGGGATTC